>VHKM01000245.1:0-112161 GCA_007210695.1 Neogobius melanostomus
GTTGTTTCGGCCTAAAAATCCTTGATCTTTATATTCAAGTTTTGATTGCTGTTTGGTCCATAGTAATAGTATTTGCAGTAGTAGTAAATTGCCAAGTAGTATTTGCCAGTAGAAGTTATTTGCAGTAGAAAGTATTTGCAAGTAGAAGTATTTTTGCAGTAGTATAGTAGTATTGGCAGTAGTAGTATTTGCAGTAAGTAGTATTTTTGCAGTAAGTATAGTAGTATTTTGCAGTAGTAAGTAATTTGCAGTAGTATTTTGCAGTAGAAGTATTTGCAAGTAGTATGTAGTATTTGCAGAGAAGTATGCAGTAGAAGTATTTGCCAGTAGAATTAGTAGTATTTGCAGTAGAAGTATTTTGGCAGTAGTAAGTATTTGCAGTAGTATAGTAGTATTGCAGTAGTAGTATTTGCAAGTAGTAGTATTTGCAGTAGTATTAGTAGTATTTGCAGTAGTAAGTAATTGAGTAGTATTTGCAGTAGAAAGTATTTGCAGTAGTTTATAGTGTAAATGTTGCAGAAGTATTTGCAGTAGAAGTAATTTGGCAGTAGTATAGTAAGTATTGGCAGTAGTAGTATTTGCCAGTAGAAGTTTTGCAGTAAGTATAGTAGAATTTGGCAGTAGTAGTAATTTGCAGTAAGATAGTATTTGCAGTAGTATACGTAGTATTTTGGAGTAGTAGTATTTGCAGTAGAAGTATTTGCAGTAGTATAGTAGATTGGCAGTAGTAGTATTTGCAGTAGTATATTTGCAGTAGAGAGTATGTTGCCAGTAGTATAGTAGTATTGGCAGTAGTAGTATTTGCAGTAAGTAGTATTCTGCAGTAGTAGTATTGCAAGTATGATAGTAATTTGCAGTGAGTATAGTAGTATTGGAAGTAGTAGTAATTTGCAGTAGTAGTATTTGCCAGTAGTAGTAATTTTGCAGTAGTATAGTAAGTATTGGCAGTAGTAGTATTTGCAGGTAGTAGTATTGCCAGTAGTATAAGTAGTATTGGCAGTAGTAGTTATTTGCCAGTAGAGTTATTTGCAGTAGTAATAGTAGTATTGGCCAGTAGTAGTATTCTCGCAGTAGAAGTATTTGCAGTAGTATAGTAGTATTTGCAGTAGTAGTATTTGCAGTAGAAGTATTTGGCAGTAGTATAGTAGTATTATGCAGTGAGTAAGTATTTTGCAGTAGAAGTCATTTGCAGTAGTATAGTAGTATTTCAGTAGTAGTAATTTGCAAGTAGTAGTATTTGCAGTAGAAAGTATATTGCAGTAGAAGTATTTGGCATGTAGAAGTACTCATACCTTTCTCCATAAGTTCCTCTTGTCTGATCTTGTCGTTCTTGAAGTCTTGGTTCACGTCGAGCAACGAGGACCGGGAGGAGGTTCAGGTACCGAGAAACCTCAGGCCTGGACACACAGGGGTTACTGTAGTAACTGCAATAACTGGTGCAGTAAGCTGTAATACTGCAGTACAACAGGGTACTGTTAGTACTGCAGTAACTGTGCAGTACTGATAAATACTCGCAGTAACAACAGGGTTACTGTAGTACTGCAGTAACTGGTGCAGTAACTGTAATTACTGCAGGTACAAACAGGGTTATGTATAACTGTGCAGTACTGTAATACTGGCAGTACAACAGGGTTACTGTAGTAACTGCAGTAACTGTGCAGTACTGTAATACTGGCAGTACAAACGGGTTACTGTAGTACTGCAGTACTGTGCAGTACTGTAATACTGCAGTACAACAGGGTTACTGTAGTAACTGTGCAGTAACTGTAAATACTGCAGTACACACAGGGTTACTGGTAGTACTGGCAGTACAACAGGGTTACTGGTAGTATCTGCAGTAACTGTGCAGTAAACTGTAATACTGGAGTACAACAGGGTTAACTGAGCACTCAGTAACTGTGGGTTACTGGTAGTACTGGCAGTACAACAGGGTTACTGGTAGTATCTGCAGTAACTGTGCAGTAAACTGTAATACTGGAGTACAACAGGGTTTACTGTAAGTACTGGCAGTAACTTGTGCAGTACTTGTATACTCAGTAACAACAGGGTTACTGTAGTAAGCTGCAGTAAACTGTGCCAGTACTGTAATACTGGCAGTAAACAGGGTTACTGGTAGTACTGGGGCAGTAACTGTGCAGTACTGTAATAACTGCAGTACAACAGGGTTTACTGTAGAACATGTGCAGTACTGTAATACCTGCAGTAGCAACAGGGTTACTGGTAGTTTACTGCAGTAACTGTGCAGTACTGTAAATACCTGGCAAGTACCAACAGGTTACTGTACGGTCTGGCAGTAAACTGTGCATACTGTAAAGAATACTGCAGTCACAGGTGTTTACTGTAGTAACTGTGCAGTAAACTGTAATACTGCAGTACCAACAGGGTTACTGTAGTAGCTGCAAGTACAACAGGGTTACTGTAGTACTTTGCCCCCCCCAGTAAACTGTTGGGCAGTACTGTAATAGCTGGAGGTACAACAGGGTTTATGTAACACTGAGTAAGCTGTGCAGTACTGGTAAATACTGCAGTACAACAGGGTTTACTGTAGTACTGGCAGTAACTGGTGCAGTACGTAATACTGCAGTACAACAGGGTTACTGTAAGTACTGCAGTAACTGTTGCAGTTACTGTAAATAACTGCAGGTACAACAGGGTTATGTAAGT
The DNA here is from genome assembly GCA_007210695.1 of Neogobius melanostomus. NCBI lineage: Eukaryota > Metazoa > Chordata > Actinopteri > Gobiiformes > Gobiidae > Neogobius > Neogobius melanostomus. Next base: position 2,665 of record VHKM01000245.1, read on the forward strand.
AACTGCTGTATTACAGTAACCCTGTAGTACTGCACAGTTACTGTAGTACTGCAGTAACTCTTGCAGTAACTGTAATAACTGCAGTACAAACAGGGTTACTGTAAGAACTGCAGTAACTTGTGGAGTAATTTGTAATACTGCGTACAACAGGGTTACTGTAGTACTGCAGTAACTGTGCAGTACTGTAATACTGCAGTAAAACAGGGTTACTGTAAGTACTGCAGTAACTGGTGGCAGTAACTGAAATACTGCAGTAACAACAGGGTTACTGTAGTAACTGCAGTAACTGTGCAGTAGTGTAAATACTGCAGTACAACAGGTTACTGTAAGTTACACTCCCGCAGTACTGTGCAGTACTGTAATACTGCAGTTACTACAGGTTTACTGTAATACTGCTCGTATTACAGTAACCCTGTAGTAACTGCATCAGTTTACTGCAGTACACAGGGTTACTGTAATACACGCAGTATTACAAGTAAACCTGTAGTACTGCAGTATTACAGAGACACTCAAAGTCTGGCCTGGATACAGTAGAGTAACGAGTACTTTGATCCGAGTACTTGCTGATACGAGGCATTTGTAAAGTACATAAAATACTTCTGAACTTATGCTGTTTTACTGCATTCTATTGTTCCCATGACATTAAAAGGAGTTAATGCAGATGTTTAATAAAGGGCGTTAATGCCAGATGTTTATAAAGGCGTTATGCAGCCGTTATTATAAAGGCGTAAATGTAGAATGTTTTATAAAGGCGTTAAGCAGACGTTTATAAAAAGGGTTAATGCAGACGTTTTAAAGACCGTTAATGCAGACGTTTATAAAGGCGTTAATGCAGACGTTTATAAAGGCGTTAGTATGAGACGTTTCATAAAGGCGTTAATTGCAGTTACGTTTATTATAAAGGCGTTAATGGCAGACGTTTATAAGCCGTTAATGCCAGAACGTTTATAATGGGGGCGTTAATGTGCAGAGTTTATAAAGGCGTTTAATGCAGAAGTTTTATAAAGCCGTTATGCAGGAGTTTTTAAAGCGTTTAAAATGCAAGACGTTTGATAAAGGCGTTAATGCAGAACGTTTAATAAAGGGCGGTTAATGCAGACGTTTATGAAAGCCGTAATGCAGACGTTTTAATAAAGGCGTTAATGCAGACGTTTATAAAGGCGTTAATGTAAGATGTTTTATAAAGCGTTAATGTAGAACGTTTAAATAAAGGCGTTAATGCAGAACGTTTTAAAGAGCCGTTAAACGCAGACGTTTATAAAGGCGTTAATGTAGACGGTTTAATAAAGGCGTTATGTAGAAACGATTTAAATAAAGGCGTTAATGCAGAAGTTTATAAAGGCGTTAATGCAGAACGTTTATAAAGGCGTTAAAATGTAGACGTTTATAAAGGCGTTAAATGTAGACGTTTTATAATAGGCGTTAATGCAGACAAGTTTTATAAAGCCCGTAATGTAGACGTTTATAAAGGCGTTCAATGTAGACGTTTAATAAAGGCGTTAATGGAGACGTTTATAAGCCGTTAATGCAGACGTTTATAAAGGCGTTAATGTAGACGTTTAATAAAGGCGTTAATGGTAGACGTTATAAAGGCGTTAATGTAGACGTTTATAAAAGGCGTTAATGCAGACGTTTAATAAAAGGCGTTTAATAGCAGACGTTTATAAAGGCGTTAATGTAGACGTTTTAATAAAGGAGTTAAAATGCAGACGTTTATAGGCGTTAAATGCGACGTTTTATAAAGGCGTTTAATGCAGACGTTTATAAAGGCGTTAATGCAGACGTTTATAAGGCGTTAATGTAGACGTTTTATAAAGGCGTTTAAATGCAGATGTTTATAAAGGCGTTAAATGCAGACTTTATAAAGGCGTTAATGTAGAACGTTTATAAAGGCGTTAATGTAGACGTTTATAAAGCCGTTAATGTAGACGTTTATAAAGCCCGTTAATGCAGATGTTTATAAAGGCGTTAATGCAGAACGTTTATAAAGGCGTTAAATGTAGATGTTTATAAAGGCGTTAAATGCAGACGTTTATAAAGGGCCCCCGTTAAATGGCAGACGTTTATAAAGCAGTTAAATGCAGATGTTTTATAAAGGTGTTAAATGCAGACGTTTTATAAAAGGCGTTAATGCAGATGTTTATAAGGCGTAATGCAGACGTTATAAAGGCGTTAATGCAGACGTTTATAAAGGCGTAAGCAGAAGTTTATAAAGGCGTTAATCCAGTACGTTTTATAAGGCGTTAATGCAGAGGTTTATAAAGTCGTTAATGTAGATGTTTATAAGGCGTTAAATGCAGACGTTAAAAAGGCGTTTTAAATGTAGATGTTTATAAAGGTGTTAATGCCAGACGTTTATAAAGGCGTTAATGCAGATGTTTATAAAGGTGTTAATAGCAGATGTTTTAAAGGCGATAAAATGCAGATGTTTATAGCGTATAATGCAGACGTTTTATAAAGGCCGTTAATGCAGAACGTTTAAGGTGTTTATGCAGATGTTTATAAAGGCGATAATGCAGATGTTTATAAAATGGCGTTAATGCAGACGTTTATAAAGGTGTTTATGCAGATGTTTATAAAGGCGATAAATGCCAAGATGTTTATAAAGGCGTTAATGCAGACGTTTATAAAGGCGTTAATGCAGACGTTTATAAAGGCTGTTAATGGTAGATGTTTTAAATAAAGGTGTTAATGCAGACCGTTTATAAAGGTGTTAATGCAGATGTTTATAAAAGGCGTTAATGCAGATGTTTATAAAGGCGTTAATGCAGATGTTTATAAAGGCGTTAAATGCAGATGTTTATATAAGGTGTTAATGCAGATGTTATAAAGGCGTTAAATGCCAGATGTTTAAAAGGTTGTTAAGCGAGACGTTTATAAGGTGTTAATGCAGACGTTTATAGAAGGTGTTAATGCAGATGTTTAATAAAAGGCGGTTAATTGCAGACGTTTATAAAGGAGGTTAATGCAGATGTTTATAAAGGGCGTTAATGCAGACGTTTATAAAGGCGTTAAATGCAGAGGTTTTATAAAGTCTGTTAATTGCAGATGTTTATAAAGGCGTTTAATGCATGAGTTTATAAAGTTGTTAATGCAGAGTTTAGTAAAGGCGTTAATGCAGATTTATAAACGGCGATAAATGCAGTGTTTATAAAGGTGTTAATGCAGATGTTTATAAAGGCGTTAATGCAGATGTTTATAAAGGTTTTACATTAGTGACTGTGTGGAAACCCTGAGACGTGCGGTTGAGAAGAAAGAGTACTAACTGTATTATTAGTAAGACTCAGAGTCCTGTGGTAGAGTATTAGTAGTAACAATACTATAGATATTTAGTACCGTCAGAGTCCTGTGGTAAGTATTCGTAGTAACAGTACTAATAGTATTTAGTACCAGAGTCCAGTGGTAGTATTAGTAGTAACAGTAACCTAAGTAATAGTACCTCAGAGTCCTGTGGTAGTATTAAGTAGTAAACAGTACTATAATCGTATTAGTAGCTCAGAGTCTGTGGTAGTATTAGTAGTAACAGTACTATAGTATTAGTACCTCAGAAGTCCTGTGGTAGTATTATAAGTAACAGTAACTATAAGTATTAGAGTACCTCGAGTCCTGTCGGTAGTAATTAGTAGTAACAGTATATAGTATTCGTAATTCAGAAGTCCTGTGGTAGTATTAGTAGTGAACAGTACTATAGTAATTAGTACCTACAGAGTCCTGTGGTAGTATTAGTAAAGTAACAGTACTATAAGTATTAGTACCACAGAGTCGCTGTGGTAGTATTAGTAGTAACAGTACTATAGTATTAGTAACCTCAGAGTCCTGGCTCTGGTAGGTAATTTGAGTTAAGTGACAGTAACTATAGTTATTAAGTAGCGTCAGATCCTGTGGGTAGTATAGTAGTAACAAGGTACTATACGTATTAGTACCTACAGAGTCCTGTGGATAGTAATTAGTAGTACACAGTACTAATAGTATTAGTACCTCAGAGTCCTGTCGGTAGTATTAGTAGTAACAGTACTATAGTAATTAGTACCACAGAGTCCTGTGGTAGTATTAGTAGTAACAGTAACTATAGTATTACGTACCTCAGAGTCCTGTGGTTAGTATTAGTAGTAACAGTACTATAGTATTAGTACACAGAGTCCGCTGTGGTAGTATTAGTAGTAACAGTACTATAAGATTAGTACCTCAGAGTCCTGTGGTAGGTAATTAGTAGTAACAGTAAGCTATAGTTATTAGTAAACCACAGAAGTCCTGTGGTAGTATTAGTAGTAAACAGTACTATAGTATTAGCTAACCTCAGAGTCCTGTGGTAGTATTAGTAGAACAGTACTATAGTATATCAGTACCTGTCAAAGAGTCCTGTGTAGTATTAGTAGTAACAGTACTATAGTATTAGTACCTCAGAGTCCTGTGTAGTATTATTAGTAACAGTACTAGATAGTATTAGTACTACAGAGTCGTGGTAGTATTAGTAGTAACCAGTAACTATATGTATTAGTACCTCAGAGTCCTGTGGTAGTATTAGTAGTAACCAGTAACTATAGTATTAGTAACCTTCAAGAAAAGGTCCTAGTGGTAAGTATTAGTAGTAAACAGTGACTATAGTATTAGTACCTCAGAAAGTCCTGTGGTAGTATTAATAGTAACAGTACTTATAGGTATTAGTACCTCAGAGTACGCTGGTAAGCAGGCCTCGTGTTGTGGTGAGTTGTTCCAGATAATCCAGAGGAATGTCCTGCTCCTCCTCACGGCCTCGAGTGCAGTAACCTCTGGCAATACAGCACTTGAACACAGAGTAACTGCATTAGTACTGCATCAGTACTACATAAGCACCTGCAACACAGAGTACTGCAATTAGTACTGATCAAAAGTAATAACATACAGCAACTTGCAAAACACAGAGTAGCTGCAAGTACACTGCATCAGTAACTACATACAGCACGCACACAGAAGTACTACAATCATACTGCATCAGTAAAACTAACATACAGCATGCACAAGAGTACTAACATCAGTAATATACATCAGTACTACATAACAGCACCTGGCAACACAGAGTACTGCATTAGTAACCTGGCATCAGTACTTACATCAGTATACATACAGCACTGCAACACAGAGTACTGCATTAGTACTGCATCAGTACTAACATCAGTAACTGCATACAGCACTGCAACACAGAGTACTGCATCAGTACCTACATCAGTACTACATACAAGCAAACTGCAACACCAGAGTTTAAAACTGCATTTACGTACTGCATCAGTAACACATCAGTACTACATAACAGCACTGCAACACAGAGTACGCATTAGTTACTGCATCAGTACTACATAACACACTGCCAACCAGAGTACTACATCAGTAAACTAATCAGTAACTACATAACAGGGCAACTGCAACAGCCAAGAGTAACTGCATTAGTACATGCAATCAGTACTACATCAGTACTATACAAGCACTGCAACACAGAGTTACGCATTAGTACTGCATCAGTACTACATCAGTACTACATACAGCACTGCCAACAACAGAGTACTGCATAGTAACTGCATCAGTACTAATCAGTTACTGCATACAGCAACTGCAACACATGAGTACTGCTATCAGTACTACATCAGTACCTACATACAGCACTGGCAAACACAGAGTACTGCAATTTAGTACCTACATCAGTACTACATACAGCACTGGCAACAACGAAGTACTGCATTAGTACTACATGCAGTACTACATACAGCACTGCAACACAGAGTACTGGCATTAAGTACTGCATCAGTACTAACATCAGTACTACATACAGCACTGCAACACAGAGTCACTGCATTAGTACTGAGCATACAGCATTGCAACACAGAGTACTGGCATTAGTACTACATACAGCTGCAAACACACGAAGTACTTGCATAGTACTGCATGCAAGACTAACTCAGTACTACAATAACAGCAACTGCAACACAGAGTAACTGCATTAGTACTACATCAGTACTACATAACAGCACTGCAACACAGAGTACTGCAATTAGTAACTGCATAGCAGACATTGCAACACAGAGTACTGCATTAAGTACTACATACAGCACTGTGCAACACAGAGTACTGCATTAGTACTGCATCAGTAACTACATCCAGTACTACATTACAGCACTGCAACACAGAGTACTGCATTAGTTACTGCATCAGTAACTACATCAGTACTAAGCATAAGAACTGCAACACAGAGTACTGCATTAGTACTGCATATATTCTGCATCGTACTGCATACAGCAACTCCAACACATAGTACTGCAATTAGTACTGGCATCAGTACTACATCCCAGTACTACATACAGCACTGAACACAGAGTACTGCAATCAGTATACATACAGCACTGCAAGACACAGAGTACTGCATTAGTACTCATCAGTACTACAATCAGTACTACATACAGCACTGCAACCAGAGTAACTGCAAATCAGTACTACATACAGCACTGCAACACAGAGTACTGCATTAGTAAATGCCATCAGTTACTACATCAGTAACTACATAACAGACTGCAACACAGAGTACTACAAATCAGTACTAGCATACGAGCACTGCCAACACAGAGTACTGCTTAGTACTGCATCAGTACTACATCAGTACTACAATAACAAGCACTGCCAAACACAGAGTACTGCATTAGTACTGCATCAGTACGTAACATCAGTAACTGATACAGCAAGACTGCAAACACAGAGTACTGCAATCAAGTACTACATCAAGTACTACATAACAGCACTGCAAACACAGAGTACTGCATTAGTATACATCAGTCTACATACAGCAATGCAACACAGAGTACTGCATTGTACTGCATACAGCATTGCAAAACAGAGTATTCTGCATTAGTATACATACAGCACTGCAACACAAAGTACTGCATTAGTACTAGCATGCAGTAACTACATAGTACTACATAACAGCACTGCAACACAGAGTACTGAAATTAGTACTTACATCAGTACTAGCATACAGCACTGCAACACAGAGTACTGATTATGTACTGCATAAAGCATTGCAAACACAGAGTACTGCATTTAGTAACACATACAGCCACTGCAAACACAGAGTACTGCAATTAGTACTTGGCATCAGTAGCTACCATCAGGTACTACATAACACGCACTGGCAACATCAGAGTACTGCATTAGTACTGCATCAGTACTACATCAGTACTACATACAGCCTGCAACACAGAGGTACTGCATTAGTATGCATTGTACTGTATCAGTATTTTCTTGCATACAGCACTCCCAAACACAGAGTACTGGCATTAGTAACTGCAATCAGTACTACATCAGTACTACATACAGCACTGCAACACAGAGTACTGCTCAGTACTACATACAGCACTGCAACACAGAGTACTGCATTAGTACTGGCATCAGTACTACATCGAAGTACTACATACAGCACTGCAACACAGAGTACTTACATCAGTACTAGCATACATCAACTGCAACAAGTTACTGCATTAGTACTGCAATCAGTACTGGCATACAGCACTCCAACACCAGAGTACTGCATTAGTCTGGCATCAGTACTTACATAAGCACTGCAACACAGAGTAAGCTGCATTACAGTACTACATACAGGCACTGCAACACAGAGTACTGCATTAGTACTGCATCAGTACTACATCAGTACTACATACAAGCACATGCAACACAGAGTACTGCATTAGTTAACTGCATCAGTACTGCATACAGCACTCCAACACAGAATACTGGCATTAGTACTGCATCAGTACTACAACAGCATGCAAACAGCAGAGTACTGCAACAGTACCACATACAGCACTGCAACACAGAGTAACTGGCATTAGTACTCATAACAGCACTGCAACACAGAGTACTTGCATTAGTACTGCATGCAGTACTACATACAGCACTGCAAACACAGAGTACTACCTCATCACTAACATCAGTACTACATACAGCACCGCAACACAGAGTACTGCAAACAGTACTACAATACAGCACTGCAACACAGAGTAATAACAATCATACTCTACATCAGTAACTACAATACAGCAACTTGGCAACAACAGAGTACTGCTGCATCAGTAACTGCATCAGTACTAACATACAGCACTGCAACACAGAGTAACTGCATCAGTACTACATCAGTACAGCATCAGTACTAACATCAGTACAGCATCAGTACAAGCATCAGTACTGCATCAGTACAGCCATCAGAGTACATGCATCAGTACTGCATCAGTACAGCATCAGTTTACAGCAATCAGTAACTGCATCAGTACTACATACAGCACTGCAACACAGAATACTGCAATTAGTACTGCATCAGACTACATCAGTACTACATACAGCACTGCAACACAGAGTTACTGCATTAGTACTGGCATCAGTACTACAGTCAGTACTACATACAGCACTGCACGTGCCTAGACAGAGTACTGCATTAGTACTGCATCAGTACTACAATGCAGTAACTGCATAGCAGGCACTGCAACACAGAGTACTGCAATCAAGTACTACATCAGTAACTACATAAGCACTGCAAACACAGAGTACTGCATTAAGTACTACATCAGTACTACACAGTACTGACATACAGCACTGGCAACACAGAGTACTGCATTAGTACTGCATACAGCATTGCAACACCAGAGTAGCTGCATTAGTACTACAATACAGCACTGCAACACAGAGTACTGCATCAAGTACTACATACAGCACTGCAACACAGAGTCTGCATTAGTACTGCATTCCAGTACTACATCAAGTACTAACATACAGCACTGCAACACCAGAGTAACTGCATTAGTACTGCATACAGCATTGCAAACAGAGTACTGCATTAGTAACTACATATCAGCACTGCAACAAGAGTAACTGCATTAGTACTGCATCAGTACTAACATAGTACTACATACAAGGCACTGCAACACAGAGTACTGCATTAGTACTACATCAGTAACTGACATACAGCACTGCAACACAGAGTATGCCATTAGTACTGCATACAGCAATTGCAACATCAGAGTACTGCATTAGGTACTAACATACAGCAACTGCACACAGAGTACTTTGCATTAGTACTGCATCAGTAACTACATCAGTACTACATACAAGCACTGCAACACAGAGTACTGCAATTAAGTACTGCACAGTACTACATCAGTACTACATACAGCACTGCAACCACAAGAGTACTGCATTAGTACTGCAATTAGTACTCATCAGTACTGCATACAGCACTCCACACAGAGTCTGCATTAGTACTGCATCAGTACTACATCAGTACTACATAACAGCACTGCAACACAGAGTAACTGCATCAAGTACTACATAACAGCACTGCAACACAGATACTGCATTAGTATGCATCAGTAGCTACCATCAGTACTACATACAGCACTGCAACACAGAGTACTGCATCAGTACTAAACATACAGCACTGCAACACAGAGTACTGCATCATACTACATCAGCACTGCAACACAGAGTACTACATCAGTACTACAATACAGCACTGCAAACACAGAGTAACTGCATCAGTACTACATACAGCACTGCACAACACAGAGTACTGCATTAGTACTGCATCAGTATACATCAGTACTACATAACAGCACTGGCAACACAGAGTACCTGCATCAGTACTACATACAGCACTGCAACACAGAGTACTGCATTAGTACTGCAATTGCAGTACTACATCAGTAAACTACAATACAGCACTCAACACAGAGTACTGCATTAGTACTGCATCAGTACTACATCAGTACTGCATACAGCACTGCAACACAAGAGTACTGCATCAGTACTAAATCAGTACTAACATACAGCACTGCAACACAGAGTACTGCATTTAGTACTACATCAAGTACTACATACAGCACATGCAACACAGAGTACTGCATTAGTAACTGCATCAGTACTACATCAGTAACTACATACAGCACTGCAACACAGAGTACTTGCATTAGTACTGCAGTACAGCCATTGCAAAACACAGAGTACGCATTAGTACTACATACAGCACTGCAACACCAGAGTAACTGCATTAGTACTGCATAGTACTACATCAGTACTACATACAGCACTGCAACAGCAGAGTACTGCATTATAACTACATCAGTACTACATACAGCACTGCAACACAGAGTAAACTGCAATCAGTCATACATCAGTACTACATACAGCACTTGCAACACAGTACTGCATAGTAAACTCTAGCATCAGTACTACATACGCACTGCAACACAGAGTAACTGCAATTAGTACTGCATCAGTAACCTACAATCAGTACTACATACAGCACTGCAAACCACAGAGTACTGCAAATTAGTACTCATACAGCATTGCAACAGCAGAGTATGCATTAGTAGCTACATACAGCAACTGCAAACACAGAGTACTCGCATTAGTACTGCATCAGTACTACATCAAGTACTACATACAGCACTGCAACACAGAGTACTGCATTAGTACTGCATCAGTACTACATCAAGTACTTACATACAGCACTGGCGCCAACAACAGAGTAGCTGCATTAGTTTTACTGCATTAGTACTGCATCAAGTACTGCATACAGCACTCCAACACAGAGTACTCGCATAAGTACTGCATCAGTACTACTCAGTAATACATAGCAGCACTGCAACACAGAGTACTGCATCAGTACTACATACAAGCAACTGCAACACAAGAGTTAACTAGCATTAAAGTACTGCATCAGTACACAATCAGTACTACATACAGCACTGCAACACAGAGTACTAGCATCAGTATACATACAGCACTGCAAACACAGAAGTACTCGCATTAGTAACTGCATCAGTATCTACATCAGTACTAATACAAGCACTGCAACAACAGAGTACTAACATCAAAGTCTACATACAGCACTGCAAACACAGAGTACTGCAAATTAGTACTGCACAGTACTGCATACAGCACTCCAACACAGAGTACTGCATTAAGTACTGGCATCAGTACTACATACAGCACTGCACACAGAGTACTGCCATCAGTACTACATTACAGCACTGCAACACAGAGTAACTGCCATTAGTAGCTGCATCAGTAACTACAGTCAAGTACTACAATACAGCACTGCAACACAGAGTATGCATTAGTACTGCATCAGTAGCTGCATAGCAGCAACCCACACAGAGTCACTGCATTAGTACTGCATCAAGTACTACATACAGCCACTGCAACACAGAGTACTAACATCAGTAACTAACATCAAGTACTAACATTACAGCACGCGCAACACAGAGTACTGCACAGTACTACATCAAGCACTGCAACACAGAGTACTACAGTCAGTACTAACATAGTACTAAATACAGCACTGCAAACACAAGAGTACTGGCACAGTACTGCATCAGTCTACATACAGCACTGCAACACAGAGTAACATGCAAACAGTATACATACAGCACGCACACAGAGTACTACATCAAGTACTAACATAGTACTACATAACAAGCACTGCAACACAGAGTAACTGCATCAGTACAGCAATCAGTAACACGCATCCAGTACTACTCAGTACAGCATCAGTACAGCATCAGTACTGCAATCAGTACAGCATCAGTAACTGCAATCAAGTACTGCATCAAGTACAGCAATCAGGTACAAGCATCAGTAACTGCTTCAGTAAATGGCATACCAGCAACTTGCAAACACAAGAGTACTGCATCAGTTACTGGCTGCATCAGTAGCAGCATGCAGTACAGCATCAGTAACTGCATCAGTACTGCATCAGTACTACATACAGCACTGCAACACACAGAGTAACTTGCATTAGTAAACTCGCATCAGTACTACATCAGTACTACAGTACAGCCTGCAACACAGAGTAACTGCATTAGTACGCATAGTACTGCATCAGTACTGCATACAGCACTCCAACACAGAGTACTGCATTAGTACTGCATCAGTAACTACATGCAGATAAACTACATACAGCACTGCCAACACAGAGTACTGCATCAGTACTACAATACAGCACTGCAACACAAGAGGTACTGCATTAGTACTGCATCAGTATCATCAGTACTACATAACAGCCACTGCAAAACACAGAGTACTACATCAGTACTAACATACAGCACTGCAACATCAGAGTACTTGCATTAAGTACTGCATCAGTAGCTGGCATACGCACTCCAACCACAGAGTACTGGCATTAAGTACTTGCATCAAGTACTACAATAACAGCACTGCAAACAGAGTACTGCATCCAGTACTACATACAGCAATGCAAAACAGAAGTACTGCTATTAGTACTGCATCAGGTACTACATACAGCACTGCACACAGAGTACTGGCATTAGCTACTAGCATACAGCACTGCAACACCAGATACTGCAGTTAGTACTTGGCAATCAGTAAACTACATACAGCACTGCAACCACAGATAACTCATCAAGTACTACATCAGTACTACATACAGCACCGCAACACAGAGTACTGCCATCAGTAACATACATCAGTAACAGCCATCAGATACTAGCATCAGTACAGCATCAAAGTACAGCATCAGTACTGCATCAGTACAGCATCAGTACTAACATCAGTACAGCAATCAGTACAGGCAATCAGTATGCATCAGTACAGCATCAGTACTGCATCAAGTACTCATCAGTACCAGCAATGCCAGTAACTGCATCAAGTACAGCAATCAAGTACTGATGCCAGTACTGCCATCAAGTACAGCATCAGTAAAACTGGCATCAGTACTGCATACAGCACTGCAACCAAGAGGTACTGCATCAGTACTGCATCAGTACACGCATCAGTACTGCAAATCAAGTTACTGCATCAGTAACAAGCATCAAGTGACAGCAATCAGTAGCGTCAGTACTGCATCAGTATGGCCATCAGTACTGCATCAGTACTGCATCAGTAAGCAGCATCAATACTGCATCATGGTAACAGCATCAGTAAGCAATCAGTATGCATCAGTTACTGATTGGCAGTAACTGATGCAAGTACTGATGCTGTAACTGATGCAGTACTGAAATGCAGTACTCTGTGTTGCAGTGCTGCTATGCAGTACTGATGCAGTACTGATGCTGTACTGATGCAGTACTGCATCAGTACTGCAATCAGTACAGCATCAGTACTGCATCAGTACTGCATCAGTATAAACAGCATCAGTACAGCATCGTACTCGCATCAGTACTGCCATACAGCACTGTAACACAGAGTACTTGCATCAGTACTGGCATATCAGTTACTGCATCAGTACAGCATCAGTACTGCATCAGTACTGCATCAAGTACAAGCATCAGTACTGGCAATCAGTACTGCATCAGTACAGGCATCAGTTACAGCATCAGTAACTAGCAATCAGTACTGCATCAGTACTGCATCAGTAACATCAGTACAGCATCAGTACTGCATCAGTACTGCAATACAGCACTGCAACACAGAGTACTGCAATCAGTACTTGCATCAGTACAGCATCAAGTAACAGCATCAGTCTGCATCAGTAACTGCATCAAAGTACAGCATCAGTACTGCATCAGTAACAGCATCAGTACTGCATCAGTAACAGCATCAAGACTGCATCAGTACAGCATCAAGTACAGCATCAGTACAGCATCAGTACAGATGCAGTACAGATGCAGTACAGACGCAGTACAGATGCAGTACAGATGCAGTACATGCAGTACAGATGCAATACGTGCGTACAGACCCGTACAGATCAGTACTGCAATCAGTACTGCATCAGTACATGCATCAGTACTGCATCAGTACAGCATCAGTACTGCATCAGTACAGATCAGTACTGCATCAGTACAGCATCAAGTAACAGCATCAAGTAACAAGCATCAGTACAGATCAGTACTGCATCAGTACAGCATCAGTAAACAGCATCAGTACTGAGCATCAGTACTCTGCATCAGTACAGCATCAGTAACAGCATCAGTACTGCAATCAGTACTGCATAAGCACTGGCAACACAGAGTAACTGCATCAGTACTGCCTCAGTACAGCATCAGTAACACAGCAATCAGTACTGGCATCAGTAAAGCAATCAGTACTGCAATGCAGTACAGCATCAGTACTGCATAGTACAGCATCAGTACTGCAATCAGTACAGCATCAGTACTGCATCAGTACAGCATCAGTACAGTCAATCAAAGTAACAGCAATCAGTACTGCATCAGTTACTGCATCAGTACAAGCATCAAGTACTGCATCAGTAACTGCATCAGTACAAGCATCAGTACAGCATCAGTACTGCATGACCCATGTTACTGCATCAGTACAAGCAATCAAGTACAGCATCAGTACTGCATCAGTACTGCATACAGCAAATGCCAACACAGAGTAACTGCATCAGTACATGCATCAAGTACAGCATCAGTACTGCATCAAGTACAGATCAGTACAGCAATCAGTACTGCAATGCAGTACAGCATCAGTAAACTGCATCAGTACCAGCATCAGTACAGCATGCAGTACAGCATCAGTATGCATCAGTAAGCATTCAGTTTACAGATCGTACTAGCATCAGTTTAAATACTAAGGGAGGGTAATTATATTTTGTGAATTCCTGTCAGTTTTGGGTCAATATGTGTTTGTGAAACAATGTGGAATAATCGGGTCTCAGACGCCTGAGCAGAGTATCTCCCCGTCCAAACCACGAGGACCTGAGGCGGTGCTGCAGGGATACATGGGAGTAGTTATTTGCCAGCAGTAGTATTTGCAGCAGTAGTATTTGCAGCAGTAGTATTGCAGCAGAGTATTGCCAGCAGTAGCTATCTGCAGCAGTAGTAATTATGCAGCAGTAGTATTTGCAGCAGTAGTAATTTGGCAGCAGTCAGTATCTGCAGCAGTAGTATTTGCAGCAGTAGTATCTGCAGCAGTAGTATTTGCAGAGTAAGTATTTGCAGCAGTAGATTTGCAGCAGTAGTTTTGCAGCAGTAGTATTTGCAGCAAAAACTAAAAACCAAGGCACTCTCTGGTGAAGTTAAAAATGCCTTTATTTTTTAATGGCAATGTCTAAATTGGACAAACAGCCCCAAGACGCGTTTTCAGCTCAAAGGCTTTCTTTCAGGGGGTCCAGACGCTTTAAAGAAGCACCATGTGGGCTATATACAAGAACCACCAATAGGGTTCCTCCACCTAAACAGGTAAGAGTGACGCAGGTAGGAAGTAACCTGTGCTTTGCTATAACCTCAGAACCAACCACCAGGTGGTACTGAGAAGTACGCCACCCAGAGTACAAACACCAGAATACCAATACACTGTAGAAACAATTTTAAAAATAGATATACATATGAAATCTTTAAAAAAAAAACATTCTACAAAAACTGTATAAATTATAAAAATACAATGTAATCAATGTCTCATTAGACCAAGGATGTTTGTGGCTTTGCAGAGTATAAAGCCAATAGGTCTCCCGTTGTTTTTTTCAAAGCGATTTCCCTTTTTTGTATAGTGTAATATGATCTATTCCATGTGGCTGAACGACTTGCTGGGTTACTGTTATGGAAGTCCAAAAAATGTCTTGGCCATTGGTAGTTGAGGTTAGCCGTGCGAATAACATACTTGTGCTCTGCCAACCTGTCCCTTGTAAGGCGCTTTGTCATCCCATGTATAAACACTTTACAGCTATAGCAACACCACCTTAGATGACAAATGTAGTTTTACAGTTTGATGAATGCTTTATACTATAAGTCTGTCGTGAAATGAACGTCCAAAATGTTTTAATTTGATGAAATGTTGCTACAATGGTTACAGTTGCTACATTTGTATGAGCCACTAGGTTTTAGAATCGAAGCCATGTTTTTTTTGATGGAAGAAGGCTGGTAACTATGCACCAGTTTATCTTTAGGGTGGGGCATCTTTAAAGCTCACCAGGGAGGGTCAGGAAACATTTGACTTAGAACTCTCATGCCACTTCTATGAGAGCCCAGTTCTTTTTAATAATGTTTCTTTATACTGTTCGCCTCACAAAGCCTGTATGTGGGTGCTTAAAAAACTGCACTCTCTGCTATTTTTGGGAGGGATTCCTTTCAAAGCAGGCATCTCTGTAGTATTTGCAGCAGTAGTATTTGCAGCAGTAGTAAATTGCAGCAGTAGTATTTGCAGCAAGTTAGTATTTTGCAGCAGTAAGTAATTGCAGCAAGTAGTATTTGCAGCGGTAAGTATTGCAGCGGTAGTATTTGCAGCAGTAGTAATTGCAGCAGTAGTATTTGCAGCAGTAGTATTTGCAAGTAGTAGGTAATTTGCAGCAGTAGTAATTTGCAAGCAGTAGTAATTGCAAGCAGTAGTATTTGCAGCAGTTAGTAATTGCAAGCAGTAGTAATTGCAGCAGTAGTATTGCAGCAGTAGTATTTGCCAGCAAGTAGTAATTGCAGCAGTAGTATTTGCAGGCAGTAGTATTTGCAGCAGTATATTTGCAGCAGTAGTATTTGCAGCAGTAGTATTTGCAAGCAGTAGTATTTGCGCAGTAGTTATTGCAGTAAGTAGTATTTGCAGCAGTAGTAATTGCAGCAGTAAGTATTTGCAGCAGTAGTATTTGCAGCAGTAGTAATTGCAGTAGTAAGTATTTGCAGCAGTAAGTATTGCAGCAGTAGTATTTGCAGCAGTAGTAATTGCAGTAGTAGTAAATTGCAGCAGTAGTAGTTTGCAGTAGTAAGTATTTGCAGTAGTAGTATTTTGCGAGCAGTAAGTATTTGCAGTAGTAGGTATTTGCAGATGCAGCAGTGTATTGGCGTAGTAGTTTTGCGGGATAGTAATTGCCCCAAGCAGTAAGTATTTGCAGCAGTAAGTATTTGCAGCAGTAAAAGGAGCGCAGTAGTATTTGCAGTAGGTAGTACCTGAGCACAGTAGTATGCAGTACCTAGTACCTGAGCGAGGTAGTATGTGCAGTAGTTTAGTTTACCTAGTAAAGTAAGTAATTGCAGTAAGTTAGTATTTGCAGCAAGTAAGTATTTGCAGTAAGTAAGTTATTTGCAGTAGTAGTATTTGCAGCAGTAAGTATTTGGCAGGCAGTAGTAATTGCAGGCAGTAGTATTTGCAGCAGTAGGTAATATGCGCAGTAAGTAATTGCGCAGTAGTATTTGCAGCAGTAGTAATTTGCAGTAGTAGTATTTGCAGCAGTAGTAATGCAGAGCAGTAAGTATTTGGAGCAGTAGTATGCAAGCAGTAAGTAAATTGCAAGCAGTTAAGTATTTGCAGCGTAGTACCTGAGCACAAGTAAGTATTTGCAGTACTAGTACCTGAAGCGCAGTAGTATTTGCAGTAGTAGTTTTGCAGTAGTAGTAACCTGAGCGGCAGTAGTATTTGCAGTAGTAAGTATTTCAGTAGTATATTGCCGCAGTAGTTTTGCGGAGTGTTATTTGCAGCAGTAGTAATTTGCAGTGTTATTTGCAGCAGTTAGTATTTGCAGCAGGTAGTACCTGAGCGCAGTAGTATTTGCAGTAGTAGTACCTGAAACCAGTAGTATTTGCAGTAGTAGTACCTGAGCACAGTTAGTATTGCAGTAGTTAGTGCCTGAGCGCGAAGTATTTGCAGCAGTAGTAATTGCAAGTATAGTATTTGCAGCAGTAGTAATTGCACAGTAGTATTTGCAGCAGTTAGTATTTGCAGCAGTAGTAATTGCAGCAAGTAGTATTTTTGCAGGCAGTAGGTAATTGCAGTAGTAGTATTTGCAGCAGTAGTATTTTGGCAGCAGTAGTATTTGCAGCAGTAGTAATTGCAGCACAGAGTATTTGCAGTAGTAGTGCCTGAGCGCAGTAAGTAATTGCAGTAGTAGTACTGAGCGAGTAGTATTTTGCAGTACTAGTAATGAGCGCATATATTTGCAGAGTAGTATCTGAACGCAGTAGTATTTGCAGCAGTAGTTATTTGCAGTAGTAGTATATTGCAGCGTTTTTGGCAGTAGTATGCAGTAGTAAGTATTTGCCATCAGCAGTAGTAATTGCAGCAGTAGTAATTGCAGCCGTTTTTGCAGCAGTAGTATTTAGCCAGCAGTAGAATTGCAGCTAGTAGTATTTGCAGGCAGTAGCTATTTGCAGCAGTAAGTATTTGGCAGTAGTAGTATTTAGCAGTAGTAGTATTTTGAGTAGTAGTAATTTGCAGCAGTAGTATTTGCAGTAGTATGTATTGCGTGTAGTATTTGCAGTAGTTTATTACGTACTCTGGCTTCCGCCGCAGGTAGACCAATCGGCGTCCCAGGTTGAGGGCGGGCTAACTGCTCCCACGGACCACTGATGCCAGTCCTGTATAGTCCGGTCCTCAGTCAGAGAGAGGCCTCTCATACAGCGCCGGGCAAACACGTACTGTAGATCAGTACATACAAGTTCTACAGTTATATACAAGTACTACTGTGTTTCGTATACGTCGTTCTAGTACTACATTCAGTAATTAGTACAAACATGTACAGAGAGAGGCTCTCGTACAGAGCCGTACATTTAATTTCATAAATAGAACATCAGTGTAAGGGAACAAAACAACAAACAAATACAATAAGCACCAAAGGATGAGCTGCAGTCTGGTCATTTACCGTTAAGAAGATTACATGTCTATCAAGGTACTATAGGCTAACCTTCCCCAAAGTAAATACTAATTACAAACACAACAATGATAATTTCTATGTATGAAATCGTGATCACTCTCGACCCCTGAAAGCTTCAGCAACAATAAGAAAATAAGTTTAAACATGTTCTTGTTTTTGTGATTAGTCTCATTGACTGAAAAGAAGAACTTTGTTTTCCTATTCAGAACACTCATTAACACAAACTCAACAACCAACTGTTTGAGTAACTGTTCATATACAGTGCCGTTGCAGAAAGTAATTTTCGCCCCCTTGAAACTTTTTCGAACCTTTTGCCACAATTTCAGGCATCAAACATAAAGATATAAAAACTGTAAATTTTTTGTGAAGAATCAACAACAAGTGGGACAACAATCAGAGTGGAACGAAATTTATTGGATATTTTCAAACTTTTTAACAAAAATAAAAAACTTGAAAAATTGGGCCGTAGCAAAAATATTCAGACCCCCTTACTTTCAAGTGACAAACTCTCTCTAGAAGTTTCAGTGAGGATCTCTGAATGAATCCAAGTTGACCTAAATGACTAATGATGATAGATAGAACCACCTGTGTGTAAGCAAGTCTCTGTAATAAATGCCCTGCTCTGTGATAGTCTCAGTGGAGGAGGTCAGTTTAAAGCAAGAGAGCATCATGAAGAGAGCAAGGAACACACCAGGCAGGTCTGAGAATAGAAGTTATGAGAAGTATAAAAGGCTGGGTTAGGTTATAAAAAACATTCCAAGCTTTGGCAAAACCTCTCTCAAAAGTACAGTTAAATGACATCAATCCAGGAATAGAAAGAGTAGTGCAAATCACTGCAAACCTAACCAAGACCGGCTGTTCTCCTAAACTTACTGACCGAACTAAGGACGCACTGACCAGAGCTGTTACCAAGAAGCCTATGATGACCCTGATGAACTGCAGAGAGCTTACAGCTCAGGTGGGGGAACTGTAACACAGACAACTAGCATTTTTTTTTTCAAAAAATCGCTTTGTTCTTGCACTCCCCAATCAAGCCAGATTTGTGCAGTGTACGACTAAGATTGTCCTGTGGACAGTTTCCCCCACCTAGCTGTAGCTCTCTGCAGTCATCCAGGTCATTCATATGCTTCTTGTAAATCAGCTCTGGTCAGTGCTGTCTACTACTACTACAAAAAAAAGAAAAAAAAATTGTAGTAGATAGTTATTATCAGTAGTATATAGTAGATATAGTAGTACCTGTCAGATACACCAATCTCTCTCGTAGTAGAGTAGTATAGGTAGTATCAAGTAGTAGTAGTAGTAAGTAGTAAGTTGTACCTGCAGAGTACACAGATCTCTCGTAGAACTGCACCTTCTCCGCCTCCTGGAGCTCACAGACGGAGGCTGAAGTCTGAGAACGATCCGCTCAGACATGCGTAACTCTGAACAATATCATACCAAAATCAATCAGACTCTTTATTAAACTCTGAACAGATATCATTACCATATATCAATCAGATCTTATAACTCTGAACAGATATTTCATACAAATCCAATCAGACTCTTTATAAACTCGAACGATATCATTACCAATTAAATCAATCAGACTCTTATAAACTCTGGAACAGAGATCATTACCAATATAATCAATAGACTCTTTATTAAACTCTGAACAGATTTCATACCAATAATCAATCAGACTCTTTTAAAACTCTGAAACAGATTCGATACCAATATCAATCAGACTCTTATAAACTCTATTCAAGGGAGTTGTGTTAAGCTGCATTTTTTCCCTGTTATCCCTGTAGACTAGTGCGTGGTTTTGCTGTTCTTAGTATACTGTAGAGTAGTAGTATTAGAGTACTCTAGTAGTGATAGTACCTGAAGTGTATGACTCAGCGGCGTGGTGCTGTCCTTAGTTTAGTACGTAGTAGTAAGTAGTAGTAGTAACGTGTTATTATTGTACCGAAGGTGTAGAACCAGCGCGTGTTGCTGTAACTTAGTATTACTAGTAGTATAGTAACTTATTATTATAGTATACCTGATAATGTGTAGGACCACGTGGGTTTGCTGTACTGTAGTAGTATAGTAGTAACGTAGTAGTAGTAGTAGTATACTGTAGTAGTAGTATAGAGTACTGATATAGGAAGTAGTAGTAACTGTTGTAGTAGTAGTAGTAGTTAGTAGTAGTAGTACTGGTAGTAGTAGTATACTTAGTATTGTAGTAGTACCTGGAAGGTGTAGGACCAGCGTGTGGGGTGCTCGTACTTGTAGTAGTACTGAGTAGTAGTAGTAGTATACCTGGAAGGTGTAGACCAGGTGTGGTTGCTGTACTGAGTAGTACTTTAGTAGTAGTAGTACAGTAGTAGTATAGAGTTAGTACCTAGGAAGTGTAGACCAGCGCGTGGGTTTGCGTACTGTAGTAGTATAGTAGTACTAGTTAGTATAGTAGTACTGTAGTAGTAGTAGTAGTATGTACCGAAGTGTAGACAGCGCTGGTTTGCTGTACTGTAGGAGAGTACTGTATAGTAGTAGTAGTAGTAGACCTGAAGATGAGAAGCGTGTGGGTTTGCTGTACTGTAGTAGTACTGTAGTAGTAAGTAGAGTAGTAGTAGTACTGTAGTAGTAGTAGTAGTAGTACCTGGAAGGTGTAGGACCAGGCGCGTGACCGTTTGCTGTAGAGCATCTGCAGGAGGTATTCTCCACTTTTTGAGAAGAGCTCAGCTCCGCTGTCAACAGAGGAAAACTTTAACAACTAATACAAATATAGATCAGAACCGGAAGGAGAATTCTGAATACACGTGATACTAAACATTGATACATGTGTGGGATAACCATTGTAATGCTAAACATGTGATATCAGTGTGAATAAACATGTGATACACGTGTGGAATAAACATGTATACACTGTGAATAAACATTATTACACTGGAATGAAACATGTGATACTAAACATGTGATACACGTTGGAAAAACATTGATACTAAAACATGTGATACACGTGTGCGATAAAACATGGTATACACGTGTGAAAAAACATTACTAAACAGTATACACGTGTGGATAAAACATGTCATACAACGTGTGAAAAAACATTGAAACTAAATCATGGTGTATACACGTGTGGGATAAAACATGGATACATCTGAGGGATAAACATGTGCTACACGTGTGGAAATAAACATGTGATACACGTGTGGAATAAACATGTGAACACGTGTGGAAGTAACATTGAACACGTGTGAATAAACATGTGATACAACGTGGAATTAACATGTAGTACACGTTGGAAGAAACATGTGATACCACTTGTGGATATAAACAGTGATACACGTGTAATTAACATTGATACACGTGTGGAATATAAACATGTGATACACGTGTGAATAAACATGATACACGTGTGTGAATTAACATGTGGTTACACGTGGGAATAACATGTGTACACGTGTGAATAACATGTATACACTGTGGGCATAAAACATGGCAATACCGTTGGAATAAATCATGTGATACACGTGTTGAAATTAACATGTGGACACGTGGAAAAACATGTGGTAACACGGTGGGAATAAAAAATTGATACACGTTGGGAATAAACATGTATACACGTGTGGGATAAACATGAACACTTGTGGAAATAAACATGATACACTTGAATAAACATGTGATAACACGCTGTGATATAAAAAAACCATTGATACACGTGTGGGATAAACATGTGATACACGTGTGGAGATAACATGTGATACCAGTTGGGATAAAAATTGATACACGTGTGCGATAACATTGATACGCTGTGTGGATAAACATGTATACACGTGTGGGATAACATGTGAACACGTTGTGGGATTAGAACATGTGATACGCGTGTGGAAAAACATTAACACGTGCGGATAAAACATGTATACATCGTGTTGAATAGAACATGTGATACACGTGGATAAACATGTAAGCTAAACATGTTATACACTGTGAATAAACATGTGATACGCGTGTGGGATAAAACATTGTGATACACGTGTGAATTAAACATGTGTACCACGTGTGGAATAAACATGTGATACGTAAACATGCTGATACACGTTGGAATAAACATGTGATACACGTTGGAATAAAACATGTGATACACGTGTGGGATTAAACATGTGATACACGTGTGGGATAAAACATGTGATAGTCATGTGGAATAACATTATGATACACGTGTGAATAAACATGTGATACTAAAACAGTGATACACCGGTGAATAAACATGTATACACGTGTGGAATAAACATTGATAACACGTATTGGATAAACGTGATACTAAAACATTGATACACGTGGATAAACATGTGATACTAAACATGTGGATACACGTGTGGATAAACATGTATACTAAACATGTTATACACGGTGGGCATAAAATACATGTATACACGTGTGCGATAAACATGTGATACTAAAAACATGTGATACACTGTGATAAACATTATACTAACATTGTGTACACGTGTGGAAAACATTGATACACGTTGGATAAACATGTATACTAAAACATGTGTAACGTGGATAAACATGTGATAACGTGTGGATAAACATATGAACACGTGTGAATAAACAGTGAACTAAACCATGATACACGTGTGGGATAAAATGTGATACTAAACATGTATACACGTGGGATAACAGGTGATACACGTGTGGAATAAACATATACTAAAACATTGATACACGTGTGAAAGACAGTGATACACGTGTTGGAACAGTATACTAAACATGTATACACGTGTGAATAAACATGTGATACTAAAATGTGATACGGTGTGGAAAACATTTATACACGTTGGATTAAACATTGTGAACACGTGTGGAATAAACATGTGATACAAACATGTATACACGTGGGAAAAATGTAAACTAAAACATTATACCGGTGTGATAAACATGATATACGCGTGTGATAAACATTGATACACGTGTGGGATAAACATTGTATAACGTTGGATAAACATGTGATACCACGTCTTGGTGGGATAAACATGTGATACTAAAAAGTGCTGATACACGTGTGGGATAAACATGTTATACTAAACATGTGATACACGTTGGATAAACATGTAACAAACATGTGATACACGTGTGGGATAAACATGTGATACATAACATGTGATACACGTGTGGGATAAACATGTGAACACGTGTGGGATAAACATGTTTGATACTAACAGTTATACACGTGTGAATAAACATGTGATACTAAACATGTGATACGCGTGTTGGGATAAACATGTGATACGCGTGTGGATAAACAATGAACATTGGGAAAACTATTGGAACACGTGTGGGATAAACATGTTGCATACACGTTGGGAAAACATGTATACACGTGATAAACATGTGATACACGTGTGGATAAACATGTATACACGTGTGGATAAAACAATTGTGTACACGGTGGATAAACATTGATACACGTGGGCATAAACATGTGATACACGTTGGAAAAACATGCAGATATTAAACAGTGATACACGTGATGGGTTAACAACAGTGATACATAAACATGTGAACACGTGTGGGATATAATAAACATGATACTAAACATTGATACAACGTGTGATAACATGTATACTAGAACATGTGATACACGTGGTGTATTAACATGATACACTGTGGAATAAACATGTGATACTAAACATGTGTCACGATGTGGATAAACATGTGATACTAGTAGATAAAACATTAGTCACGATGTGAATAAACATTGATACACTGTGGAATAAACATGTGATACTATTGGGATAAACATGTGATACACGGTGAAATAAAACATGTTGATACACGTGTGATAAACATGTGATACTAGTGGGATTTAAACATTGTAACTAGAAGATGTGGATATAAACATGTGATACACGGTATAAAACAGTGATACTAGTGTGGAATTAACATGTGATACACTGTTGGATAACATGATACGACTTGTGGATAAAAACATGTGATACACGTTGGATTAAAACATGTATACACGTTGGAAATAAACGTGATTACACTGGGTAACATGTGATACCACTGTGGAATAAACATGTGATGACTAAACAGTAACACGTGGGAAAACATGTGTTATACGTGTTGAATAAACATTGATACTAAAACATGTATACACGTGTGGGAATAAAACATGTAGTTACACGTGTGGTAAATAAACATGTGATACCTAAACATTGATCACGTGTGGGAATAAACATGTGATACAACGTTTGGATAAACATGTGTACACGTGTGATATAAACATTTTTATTACTAAAAGTGAACACGTGTGGAATAAAACATTGATACACGATGGGATAAACATGATACACGTTGTGGGATAAACAGGTATACACGTGTGGGATAAACATTGTGATACACTTCTGAATAAACGTTATACACGTGTGGATAAACATGTTATACAGCTGTGGATAAAACAGTGATACACGTGTGGGATAAACAGTGATACACTTGTGGATTAAAACATGGATACACGGGTGGAATAAAACTGATACACTGTGGGATAAAACATGTATACACGTGTGAATAAACATGTGATAAACGGTGGATGGATAAAACATGTGAACACTGTGGGAATAAACATTGCATACACTTTGTGGATAATACATGTGATACACGTGTGAATAAATCATGTGAACACTGTGGCGAAATAAACATGGATACAACGTTTGGATAAAAACATGGATACCACGTCGGGATAAACATTGATACACGTGTGGATAAACATGTGATAACACTGTTGAATAAACATTATACTTAAACATGGATACACGTTGGAAACATGTGATAAACGTGGGAATAAAATGGATACAACGTGGATAAAACATTGATACTACGTGTGCGGATAAACATTTTGGATACACGTGTGGAAAAACATGTGATACACGTGTGAGATAAACATGTGGATACTTTAACATGTGATAACACGTGTGGAATAAACATGTGATACACGTGTGGAAAATGAACATGTGAACACTGAAAAAACATGTGATACACGTGTGGGATAAACATGTGATACTAAACATGTGAACAACGGTGGGAATAAAACATGTATAACACGTGTGGGATAAACATTATACCACACGCTATAACACGTGTGGGAAAAATGTGAACTAAACAGTGATACACGTGTGCGATAAACATGTGATACACGTGTGGGATAAACATTGATACTAAACATTGATACACGTGTGAATAAAACATGATACTAAACATGTGATACACTGTGGATAAACATTGAACACGTGTGGATAAACCATTGTGATACTAAACATTTGATACACGCTGTGTGATAAACATGTGATACCACGTGGGGAGATAAACAATGTGATACACGTGTGGAAAACATATGATACACGTGTGGAATAAAACATGTTGATACTAAACATTATACCACGTGTGGGTATAAACATGTGATACTAACATTCAGACATCGTGTGGTAGTAAACATTGACTACACGTGTTCGGATAAATCATGATACTGAAACATGTGATAACGTTGGATAAACATGTTGATTACTACGTGTGGGATAAAACATTGATACTAAGAACATGTGATACACGTGTGGAATAAAACTGTGATACTAAAACAATGTAGTACGTCGTTGTGGGAAAAACATGTGTATACGCGTTGAATAAACATTGATACACGTGTGGATAAAAACATGGATACACGTTGGAAAACATTGATACACGTGTGGAAAACAGTGATACTAAACATGTGATACACGTGATAAACATGTGATACTAAACATGTATACGCGTGTGATAAACATGTAATACGCGTTGGATAAACCATGTGATACACTTGTGGATAAACATGTGATACACGTGTGATAAACAGTGATACACGTGTGGAAAAAATGTTGATACTAAAACAGGATAACGTGTGCGAAAACATGTGATACTAACATGTGATACACCGTTGGGGGATAAACATGTGATACTAAACATTGATAACATCGTGTGGATAAACATGTGAACTAAAACATTGTGATACACGGTGGGATAAACATGTATACACTTGTGGAAAAACATTATACCTAAACATGTTGATACGCGTGTGGGAATAAACATGTGATAACGCGTTGTGATAAACATTGATAACACGTGGGATAATACATGTGATACACGTGTGATAAACATGTGATACACGTGTGGGATAAACATGTGATACACGTGTGGGATAAACATGTGATACACGTGTGGGATAAACATGTGATACACGTGTGGGATAAACATGTGATCACGTGTGGGATAAATACATGTAACATGTGTACAGTGTGGATAAACATGTGGGAAAAAAAATACACGTGTGGGATAAACATGTGATACACGTGTGGATAAACATGTGATACTAAACATGTGATACACGTGTGGATAAACATGTGATACTAAACATGTGATACACGTGTGGGATAAACATGTGATACTAAACATGTGATACACGTGTGGGATAACATGTGATACTAAACATGTGATACACGTGTGGGATAAACATGTGATACACGTGTGGAATAACATGTGATACTAAACATGTGATACACGTGGGATAAACATGTGATACTAGTGTGGGATAAACATGTGATACACGTGTGGAATAAACATGTGATACACGTGTGGAATAAACATGTGATACTAGTGTGGGATAAACATGTGATACACGTGTGGAATAAACATGTGATACACGTGTGGGATAAACATGTGATACTAGTGTGGGATAAACATGTGATACACGTGTGGGATAAACATGTGATACTAGTGTGGGATAAATAGTATTGCAGTAGTAGTAGTATCAGCAGTATTTGTACCTCATAAATATCCTCCTTGTCCGTGTGAACGTTGCACCACTTGGCGATGGGTTCAGGAATCACCTCCCACTCTTCACTCGTCTTCTCCAACAGACGCACGAACGTGGACTTTCCCGCCGCTAAAAACACGTGAACGTGAATAAAACAGAACATGTATAATACACACACACACATGTATATTATACAGATACAACATAGACATATTTAAAGAGGGGGTATTATGCTTTTTTCAATCACATAGCACCAGTCTATAACATACTACAATGATGACGTAACCTTCTGTTGGTCTGTATATGCAGTAAATTAAAATAACTGCCTTGAATAAAATTGCTCTCTCAAAATGGCTGTACTGAACGTCTTGAAATAGGCCTCTGTCTCTTTAAGAAGCCCTGACCTTTAAGACACGCCCCCTTCAGCGCCCTGCTGTGGCATCTAAACAACACTACTGTTCTCGTCTCGTTCCTCCACACGTATAGAAACTACGATCGATTTTCGGTGCATTTTAATTTTTACTTTTGGAAATGAGCTACGCTTTATCACTTTGTGAACAACGGATTATGATTTGATCCAGTGTCTGAACTGGATGGATGGGCTCATGCCTGAAAAATACCTGCTGTTTGGAGGCTCTAGTCCCTATTTGCTCCTGCCATGCCCTATGGATCTTTAACTATACCCCCATGGACTACACCAGGATCTCCCCAGTATTTAAGCTTCTGTATATCCAGCCCACACGCTTCAATAGAGGGACATTATCTGTGCAGGTGGTACCCCCGTTAGCATGTTCTAATCGACTACAGCTCATTGTTGATGAAAAGTCTGCAATAAATCACAAATGTGTCAAGCCCGGCTCAGTGTGTGATCATTGTTAAACGGTTCTTTATGTAGATGCTGGTTTTATTGACTTTATTCGTGCATATTTCTCGTTTTCACGTGATGACTGGAGCTTTAGCTTGTAATATTAGCTTCTCTGGAGGGAATGCTATCAGGGCATCATGAAGGCCCAAACGCATTCCCAGCGCTGATCCCGTCATGGAAATAAGTTTTCTAGTCACCGGTTTTAATCCTGGGTGTTGATGTAAAAGAAACACTGATGTGTGTTTTGAAAGTCTCAGAGCTGCTGTAGCTCCGGTTTACAACACATGAAGCTAATCCTCCATGATGACTGACTGTTTACATCTGTGCTCGACATGCGGGGAGGGGGCTCTGCTGAGGAGCAGTGGTTGGTGGCTTGGCTGGTGACTAAAGGTCCAGAGGCGTCTCCAGGAGGTGGGGCGTTTCCTAGGAGGACTGAGGCATAGCTACACCTAAAATGGCTGCCGTCTAAGTTTTTACTGATTACTCAAAAATATGTGAATGAGCCAAGGCAACACTCCAGGCATGTGTTTAATGAGGGAATGACATAATAACATGATATAAAGCTTCCATTTACATAATACCCTCCCTTTAACACGGCGCGGGACACATAATACAGGAAATGAAATAAAAACAAAGAAACAGCATAATGAGGTTTTTGTTCCTGTGTGTCGTCACATGGACCTAGAGTCTGATAAATAATGATGATGATGATGATTAAACACCGTGTCGATCCTCAGGAGCCGATACCATATGGTCGTGTTGTGATTATATTTATTTACATTTGGGAAAAGAAAACATCACTGAAACTGGAAAAACAATAGAGAATATTACAGAGTCTGTTTTTCCAGGTGATACTGAACCATAACATAAATCTCTCTCTGTAAATGAGTTATTATCAGAAACATAAATGTAAATGAGTCATTATCAGAAACATAAATGTAAATGAGTTATCATCAGAAACATAATGTAAATGAGTCATTATCAGAAACATAAATGTAAATGAGTTATTATCAGAAACATAAATGTAAATGAGTCATTATCAGAAACATAAATGTAAATGAGTTATCATCAGAAACATAAATGTAAATGAGTCATTATCAGAAACATAAATGTAAATGAGTATTATCAGAAACATAAATGTAAATGAGTTATTATCAGAAACATAAATGTAAATGAGTTATTATCAGAAACATAAATGTAAATGAGTCATTATCAGAAACATAAATGTAAATGAGTTATCATCAGAAACATAAATGTAAATGAGTCATTATCAGAAACATAAATGTAAATGAGTTATTATCAGAAACATAAATGTAAATGAGTTATTATCAGAAACATAAATGTAAATGAGTTATCATCAGAAACATAAATGTAAATGAGTTATTATCAGAAACATAAATGTAAATGAGTTATTATCAGAAACATAAATGAGTTATTGTCTAAAGCTCAGTCTCAGGATCTAACGCTGACAATAACAAACTGCACTTTCCCTCCAATAATCTCAAAGTCAGTGAAAAACACAAACTAAACGCTTTAAACGCTTCTTTTGGGCCGGGACGTGGACTTTAAACTCTGCCGAACGAGTCTGCACCAAAAACCAGAACAAACCCAGAGATTTACACAGAGTTGGAGCCAAAACACGGCGGGATTTGGCGCTTCATTTCATAATAACTAAAAACTCTACCAGGTTCATCCTCGCTCACTGTTCTCCTGTCTGTGACGTCTTTACGGGAGAATAACGGCTCTTAACGGGTTTATCCGGGGTTAAACAAGGGCATAAAGAGATAAACTGTCCCTAAATAAGAGGAAAGTGCAGATAAAAAGCAGCTAAAGGAGTAAAAAGAGGTAAACTGACCGATGTTTCCCTCGATGGAGATCTTCTTGTGTTTCCGCGCGGAGTCGCTGTGTCTCAGTCTCTTCGGGGGAGTCGCCATGTTTTAAAGTTTAAAAAGTTTAAAAGTTACAAACAGTGCAGTCCCGTCGGTCTCGGCTTTCCCTCCGGTTTCCTCTCGGTTTGTCGTGAGTTTGTGTTCGGTGCCGCGCGTGAACTGAAGTCAAACCGCGCGCGCCTCCCGTTGTCGCCACTTCCGGTGAAAGAGGAGCCACATCCGGGTTGTAATAACAATGATAATAATGAGTGCTTTTCTTGTTCTCTATTTTTATACATTTTTATCATTTTCTTTCCTTTTTAAACCTTTACATGTATCATTTTTCAGACCCATATGTCCTTTTGTTTAATGTATAATATTTGCATGTTTTTAGTGACATTTTCTCCAGTTTGGCTTTACCCAAATCTAAAAGCTTCTTAACCGAAGCTTACAGCCTATAGGCCAGAGTAAGGCCTCATTTGAAGCTAAGACCGACAAAATGGATGTAACTGATCTTTTTTCTTGCATTGCTGCCGTGTTGTCGTCACATTTTTCCATTGTTCCTACTTTTCTGTATTTAATACATTTGATCTGTTTTCTTTTATGAAGCACTTTGAACTGTGCTCTACAAATAAACTTGCCTTATTTTGTCACTTTTTGACTTTTATTGTTTTGTTTTGCGTTTCATGCTTGTGTTCTTTTTGACGCTTTGTTCAATATAGTGACAAAAACGGGGATGAAATACAACACAAAGCAACACAACTAAAAGTGATGAAAAAGCCACAAGAAAAATGTCAAAAACACGAGAAAATAACCTATGAAAATGTGACAAAAAAGAGATGAAAACACGAGAGAGAGAAAAGCTTTAAAATGTGACTACAAAGTTACAAACAGTTACGATCAGTGTTGAATGAGGCCTTACTCTGACCTATAGGCTGTAACCTTTTAGATTTGGGTAAAGCTGAACTGGAGACAATGCTCTGGATCATGGCGGGGGGTAAGAGGTTAAACAGAGCTGTACTTTCTACTTTGAAAATATTACTGATTATTACATGATCCTGTTTGAGTCACACACGGACAAACAAAGTCAACAGTTGTTTATTTGTGTTTCCACCTCTGACCCTCTGGTTGAACCTCTCACTAATGAGGGTATGCACATGATGTCACATGATGTCACATGATGTCCCTCTCACGTGTGCCTGTAGTACACCCAGGGCTGGATAGGGGGCAATATGATGCAGGGCTGGGTAAAGACCGACTGGACGGGATGAAGACCGCGGGGCTCGGAGCCACCGCCAGGAGCCCGGGGCCGTATCCTAGCGACAACACGGTGGGGGCGGGGCCAGGGAACATGGGGGCAGGGCTGTGGAGCAGGGAGGCGGGGCCAGCCACAGGCACAAATACCTGAACGAACCGCCCGTCTCCGGATCCAACAGAGTCTTCCTCTGCACCGCACTTCCCCGTGAAGGGCCCTCATCCTGGGCAGAGCGAGGGGGGAGAGGGGCCTCAGCGGAGGACAGCCAGGGCAGAGCGGGCACCGCACATCCCCGTGAAGGGCCCTCATCCTGGGCAGAGCGAGGGGGGAGAGGGGCCTCAGCGGAGGACAGCCAGGGCAGAGCGGGTCGAACACGGCCCACGGACGGAGCCTCTTCCTGGGCAGAGAGAGCAGAGATCATAACACATCATATTAAGACCGTGGTCCTGGACCAGAGAGGGTCAAGCCTTTCCCTGGAAACAGTTCCTTCAATATTCATCACCCGAGGCCATTAAAATGACTCTTAGGTTGTTTTCATCTATATTAACCCAGTGCATTTTCTTCAGTTCAGCTTTACACAAATCTAAAAGCTTATAGCCTCTAGGCCAGTGTTACGCCTCATTTGAAAACTAAAACTGATCTAAACTATTGTGTCTCTTTTTTGTGGTTTTCTTTTTGCATTTGTGATGCTTTTATATTGTGTTGTTGCTTTTCTGACATGCATTTGTTGCTCTTTTGCTGCTTTTCCTAAGAAGCTTTTAGATTTGGGTAAAGCCAAAGTAGAGAAAGTGTGCTCGGTTAGGGTGGGGGTTAGGAGGTTAACCAATAAATTGTAGGGAAAATTCAGAACTTTACATTATATGTAAAATTTGTTGTTTGTGACATATTTTGACCAATGGCCGCTGCTGCTCTGCTTTGCGACGACGACACTAGAGGCCGCCATTGCTGTAGTACCTCCATATGGCCGCTAGGCCCCCATTGGAATCCATTGCACTTTAGACACATTTAAACAACTTTAATGCCGGTGCCTAATTGTTTGTAACTGTCTACAGCTCGATATTCCTCCTGTGATTACGCTGGGTTAGACACAATCAGAGGCACCGGGCTGGTTATCGTAGGAAACATTTTAGAAATCTCCTACTTAATGAGGCTCGGACTGTTAGCATTGGAGCTGGAGGAGGAGTCAGTAAATCCGCCATGATTTCCCCTCGAGCGTGGTCATTATGGTAAACGGGGAGGAGTGAGTATTAACGGTCTATTAATAATATGTTTATGATTTTGACCTTCACATGAGAGTAGCCGTCTCGTTTCCTCTGGTCCGTCTCTGGGGGGGGCTTTGGGAGAGAGGGGCGCGGGGCCTGGAACTCCCCTACGGACAGCCAGGGCAGAGACGGCCGAACACGGCCCACTGATGGAGCCTCAGCCTGGGCAGAACGGGCGGAGAGAGGGGCCTGACGCTGGAGGTCACTGGAGGAAGACGACCAGGGAGCGACTGCATGAATGCAGCCCAGGGAGGAGGCCCCATCCTGGGCAGAACGAGACGAGGAGAACCAGGGAGGAGCAACCACCCTCCGCCTCTGCCCCAGCACCGCTCTCTGCTCCTGGGCAGAGCTGGGGGAGAGAGCGGGGTCTGTGGAGGTCACCCAGGGAGAGGGCGGATCGGCCTGACCGTGGCCCAGAGACGAGGCCTGGTCCTGGGCAGAGGGTGGGGACGGGATGCCTCCTGGTGCAGCTTCCTGGAGGAGGAGAACCTGTGGTGACCGGCCGAGTGTGGCCCAGAGAGGAGGCCTGTCCCTGGACATGGCGTGAGGGGAGAGGGGGGTCTGTGTGGAGCCCTCTGGAGGAGGGTAGATCGGCTTGAGTGTGGCCCAGAGAGGAGGCCTGTCCCTGGGCAGAGTGTGAGAGGAGAGGGGGGTCTGTGTGGAGCCCTCTGGAGGAGGGTCGATCGGGCTGACTATGGCCCAGATAGGAGGCCTGTCCCCGGGCAGAGCATGAGGGGAGAGGGGGGTCTTTGTGGAGGCCCCTGGACGAGGGCCAATCGGCTTGAGTGTGGCACAGAGAGGAGGCCTGTCTCTGGGCGGAGCGTGAGGGGAGAGGGGGTCTGTGTGGAGGCCCCTGGACGAGGTTTGATCGGGCTGACTACTGCCCAGATAGGAGGCTTGTCTCTGGGCAGAGCGTGAGGGGAGAGGGGGGTCTGTGTGGAGGCCCCTGGACGAGGGTCGATCGGGCTGACTATTGCCCAGATAGGAGGCCTGTCTCTGGGCGGAGCGTGAGGGGAGAGGGGGGTCTGTGGGGAGGCCCCTGGACGAGGTTTGATCGGGCTGACTACTGCCCAGATAGGAGGCTTGTCTCTGGGCAGAGCGTGAAGGGAGATGGGGTCTGTGTGGAGGCCCCTGGAGGAGGGCCGATCGGCTTGAGTGTGGCCCAGAGAGGAGGCCTGTCCCTGGGCAGAGGGCAAGGGCTGTGGCTCCCGGAGCTCTTTCCACTCTGGTTGGCTGACGTCACTCTGGTCGGGAGGATTCTGGGCCGTGATTGGCTGGCTGGGCTCGGCTCTGCGCTGTGATTGGCTGAGGCAAGCGGCCAGTTTGATGTGGCTGCGTGTTGGCGGTTTGTAGCTCAGTGACGGCGGGTCGGAGCGGGACGGGGACGGTTTAACGGACTGGGACGGTCTGGGCGCCCCCTGCTGGTGGTCCTCCTGCATCCTCTTGGACAGGACGTTTTTGATCAGACACGACGCCATCTTTGTTCTGCTCTCGTCCAGAGACACAGACTTCTGCAATTTCCTTTGGACATGTGTCCCACCGTGTCCCGCCGGCTGCAGAGCTGTCCATGGGACACCGGAAAGAGAAAGGGGACAAACATTACCCCCAGTGTCCAATGTCCTCCTCATTCTTTACACCTCATATTTGTGTTGTTTCCCTCTGAAAGTTATTTCTTCATCTTGTGACTCACCTACGAGACCTTTGTAAGCCCCGCCCCCGGACTCACCTGTGATCAGACCTTTGTAAGCCCCGCCCCCGGACTCACCTGTGATCAGACCTTTGTAACCCCCGCCCCCGGATTCAGGGAGGCTGTGTTGTCGTAGAAACAGCTGTAGGCGTGGCTGCTCCTGCTGTGGGCGTGGCTTGTTCTCAGGTAAATCTAGGTACGGCTCTGGACTCCGCCCCGAAACAGAACGTCTCTCACTCTAATAAGTGAAGAAGATTAATACAAGTAAATAAACTAAGCTATATTTTTACATAAATAACCTGGTGATATGATTTAGAAAAGTGTTTTACCAATTCACTTTAATGAGGCTTCTGCAAATTCATGTTTTTCAAGCAGCATAATACAACGAAATAGGGATTGTCACAATAAAAGCACTTAAATGCAACTTCACTGGTATTTTCACAATAAAAGCTATAAACTACAGTTAAACAGGATCTGAAGAATCTAGATTCTAGAGTTATTTTTCAGTAAATGAAAGGGCAAAAGGCCCCGACGCCTGAAGGTGGCGCTGTGTTTGAGGGGTCAGTAGTTTAATGGTAAACAGTGGGTCTGGGGGCCCATGCGGGAGGGTCATAACCCGGGCCCCGCAGCTCTGGTGAGGGACTCACCTGTGTCTGCACTCTGCTCCGGTCCTCGTTCAGGTCCTCAGCCAGGTACTCAGTGTGGTCCACCTCAGGTCCTGGTCCAGGTCCCGGCTCAGGTCCTGGTCCAGGTCCCGGCTCAGGTCCTGGTCCAGGTCCTGGTCCAGGTCCCGGCTCAGGTCCTGGTCCAGGTCCTGGTCCTGGTCCAGGTCCCGGCTCAGACTCGGACTCTGAGTCCAGGACTGAAGCTGAAAAATGCAGAGACAGATCCTCCTCCGACCAATCGCTGAGCTCCTCGTCCGACAGGCACAAGTACTGCACCGATACTGCAAATATACACAAGTACTGCACCGATACTGCAAATATACACAAGTACTGCACCGATACTGCAAATATACACAAGTACTGCACCGATACTGCAAATATACACAAGTACTGCACCGATACTGCAAATGTACATGCAACTACTTCAAATACTGCTACAGTAAAACAGTAAACTACAGCAGCTGCAGCAG
This sequence comes from Neogobius melanostomus, assembly GCA_007210695.1. Taxonomy (NCBI): domain Eukaryota; kingdom Metazoa; phylum Chordata; class Actinopteri; order Gobiiformes; family Gobiidae; genus Neogobius; species Neogobius melanostomus. Next base: position 38,096 of record VHKM01000245.1, read on the forward strand.
GTTCATGATCCAGGACTGGGATGGGAGACCGTTTGGAACACCAGGAAGCCTGAGGTGAATGTAGTGAGTGGTGGTGGTGGGAGGGGCCGATGGCACAGACTGGTTGCCTCGCTTCCGTCAGTCTACCCCAGGGCAGCTGTGGCTATAATAGTAGCTTACCACCACCAGGTATGGAGTGAATGAATAATGTAATGTAAAGCATCTTTGACTGTCCAGAAAAGTGCTATATAAAACTAATGCATTATTATTAGGCCCGAGCGCCATCAGGGCTGGCGAAGGAAGCGCTCGCCTCCTCTCAAACACTCACTAACGCACTCCTCTCGTCGTGCACGTTCCGTGCACGTGCACATGTATCAGAAACGAACATTGTAATTCCCCTCCTCTCAAACACTCACTAACGCACTCCTCTCGTCGTGCACGTCCCGTGCACATACATATATAATGCAAAAATCAACATTGTAATTGTACAGAGCCCATAAAAGTCAATGGGCGACTGAGAGCCTCTACCATGAGGTAGGAATGCGCGAGCGCTTTCCGAAAATATATAGTTTATGGTACCCGCGTAAGCGGGAACATTGTTTTCGTATGGGAATATTATTAGGCCCGAGCGGCCTGCCGTCGCAAGGGCCTATTGTAATCGCAACGCAGTGATGGCATCCCGGTCAAAAAAGCCAATGGGACCCATACCGTATTTTGTACGGTGTTGCTATGGGGACGACCGAAGCCCCCCATGTTATCCTAATGGGACTGACACATAAATCTCATATTATACAAAATTACACTGCGTTAACGCCCTCTATAATGTACGTGTGGACAGTGGTCATAGAAGTACGGCCCGTTAGGGCCGTCTGATGCTGACTGTGAAATAGAAAAAGATTTGGGGCGCGCTAGCGCCCTCTGCAGGCTGGAGCCATTATTCACATGGAGAGGCTAAAAATGTTGTTTTGATGTTTACTCACAAAGATTAATGCTACATCAGGGCAATAAAATGTAGTGGGCGCGTTAGCGCATTCCAAAAATCCTAAAACTAAGACCCTTGGGAAAAAGTTAAAAACAAACATAAAGGCAGCAGCAACTACAATGCTCTTAAGTCCTTCCTAAAGTACTTCCTAAAGTCCTTCCTAAAGTACTTCCTAGAGTCCTTTCTAAAGTACTTCCTAAGGTACTTCCTAAAGTACTTCCTAAAGTCCTTCCTAAAGTAAAGTACTTCCTAAAGTCCATCCTAAAGTACTTCCTAAAGTAAAGTACTTCCTAAAGTACTTCCTAAAGTAAAGTCCTTCCTAAAGTAAAGTACTTCCTAAAGTCCTTCCTAAAGTAAAGTCCTTCCTAAAGTACTTCCTAAAGTTTTCTGTGTTTTTTTACACTCCCTCTGGTACTGACTTGTTTGTCTGTATTTGTGTTGTTGATGTGTCTTGTCTGGGTTTTATGAATCTGTAATGTTGTATGTGGTTTGTCTTTCTTGGTCGACCCCTTGTCTTGTGAATCTTGTCTTTTTTCTGTTATGGGTCGTCCGTTCCCTGCAGGGACTGCAGATGTAAATTAGCCTCAGGCTAACTCTGGTACAATGCATCAAATGGCAACATTTATGTTATAATTGTACATGGTCCCTTTTAAATAAATAAATAAAAATAAAATAAAAAAGTAAAGTCCTTCCTAAAGTCCTTCCTAAAGTAAAGTACTTCCTAAAGTCCTTCCTAAAGTAAAGTCCTTCCTAAAGTAAAGTCCTTCCTAAAGTAAAGTCTTTCCTAAAGTAAAGTCCTTCCTAAAGTAAAGTACTTCCTAAAGTCCTTCCTAAAGTAAAGTCCTTCCTAAAGTCCTTCCTAAAGTAAAGTCCTTCCTAAAGTAAAGTCCTACCTAAAGTCCTTCCTAAAGTAAAGTACTTCCTAAAGTCCTTCCTAAAGTAAAGTACTTCCTAAAGCCTGGTACTCACAGCGGCCGGGCTCCTCCATGTTCTCAGTGTTTCTGAAGTGAATCTGAGAACGACAGGAATAGATCCTGCACCTGACGCTGCTCTGAGCCCCAGACAGAACCCTCACTCACCCCTTGACTCACCCGCTCTCACGCCCCCCCCTCACTCCCCCCCCCCCCCCCCCTCAACCCTCCATCACTCCCCCAGAACTCGGGTAAGGTTTATTCAGATTATTTATAACATTTGTATTAATATAATTATGGATCAACTTAAATTCACATCATATTCTAATCTTTTATTTACTTTTTCCACTTATTTAATATTGTATTATAATATTTACTATTTACTCATATTTATTTGTTTATTTTCTGTGGTTGGATAAAAACACTGGATATAAATCATATACATATAAAAAAAAATGTTAATTATATAAATAAGATATAAATAATATTATTGACTTGGAAACATGTTCCTTTTGTAAGTTTGTTAAAATTTTACATAAATCTTATTAAATAATTAAAATATCTGTTTTGTTTCCGTCACGCGGCGCGTGTCACGTGAGCGTCAGATCCAACATGGCGGCGGAGGACTTACCCTCGGAGTTCGAGGTGGTGATCGTGGGCACAGGTACGGCCCAGTTCTGGCTCAGTCCCGGGTCTGCGGGTGGCTCCGGGTCCAGGCTTAGGTCTGGGCACGGGTCCGCTCCGGTCCCGGTCCATTTCGGCTCAAATCCAGGTTTAGATCCAGCTAAACCGACCGTTAGCTCCGCGCTAACACACACGGCCATTCTCTATGGGAGTGGCTAGCGGCTAACGCTCACTGACCGCTGCGATGTTTTTTTTTCTTTATTTACGAGAGAAATTATGGATCAAAAATGACGTGACGCGTTTGACAGTTTAAATTTAAACATGAGAGACGGAGCTAAGGCTAAAAACAGACCAATAACAGCAGAGACTGACTGGAAACTAAAGCTAATTATGATTATGATGAAGCAGAGGAGGAGAGTGAAGATGCAGAGGAGGACAGGAGGCCTAGAGGAGGACAGGAGGCCTAGAGGAGGACAGGAGGCCTAGAAGAAGCCCAGACAGAGGAAATGGTGCAGACAGACTTTAGATGATCCAGTTGTGAAGTGGAAACTACGAGTGTTGTGTTCAAGTGTAATACACAATAAACACTATAAACAAATAAATGAATGTGAGGAAGTCATCTACAAACCGCTGACCTACAGCTGCTGCTTTGTATCTGATTTGATCAGTAAAACATATTAAGTTTTGCTTTTTTTTACAGTGGAATATGAGATTATATTAAAATTGAGAAGCTAAACAGCGTCGGCTTCATAACAATCAGCTGAAGAACATAAAAGTGTCATCATTTCTCTCTGTTGCTCAAAGGTGATCTCATTTGGGGAAGTTGGGCATCAACATTATCTCCCAGTTTCCCAGACGAGGTGTTCATGTGCAATTTCTACTCGGTAACTAGTATTCACCATAATTACGAGGGTTAGGGTGAAGGCGGCATGAATAATCTGTAAATAAAGTCTGTATTTCGCCCGCACGTGCCGCTTGTTCGCGATTGTCAACGCAAGAAGTAAATAGGCTAGACATTATTATTTTTATTTTATTTTTTGGGGGGGGGGGGGGAAGAAGTTAGTTAAGGCGGCAGCCCGGTGTTGTTTAGGCGGCTGCTAAACTGTGGCTGCAAGAGGTCTAACGCCAAACCGGATGTGCGTCAGCGTCCGCCATGATAAGAAGCGTCCGAACTGGGCTGTCAGTGAGGAAGGAGTTGGGGAAAGGATGTATGTATGCTAACTATCATAGCCACATTAGCATAGGGACCTCTGTTGCTAACTACCATAGCCACTTTAGCATAGGGACCTCTGATGCTAACTATCATAGCCACATTAGCATAGGGACCTCTGTTGCTAACTACCATAGCCACTTTAGCATAGGGACCTCTGATGCTAACTATCATAGCCACATTAGCATAGGGACCTCTGATGCTAACTATCATAGCCACATTAGCATAGGGACCTCTGACGCTAACTATCATAGCCACATTAGCATAGGGACCTCTGATGCTAACTATCATAGCTACATTAGTATAGGGACCTCTGACGCTAACTATCATAGCCACATTAGCATAGGGACCTCTGTTGCTAACTACCATAGCCACTTTAGCATAGGGACCTCTGATGCTAACTATCATAGCCACTTTAGCATAGGGACCTCTGATGCTAACTATCATAGCCACATTAGCATAGGGACCTCTGATGCTAACTATCATAGCCACATTAGCATAGGGACCTCTGACGCTAACTATCATAGCCACATTAGCATAGGGACCTCTGATGCTAACTATCATAGCCACATTAGCATAGGGACCTCTGACGCTAACTACCATAGCCACTTTAGCATAGGGACCTCTGATGCTAACTATCATAGCCACATTAGCATAGGGACCTCTGTTGCTAACTACCATAGCCACTTTAGCATAGGGACCTCTGATGCTAACTATCATAGCCACATTAGCATAGGGACCTCTGATGCTAACTATCATAGCCACATTAGCATAGGGACCTCTGACACTAACTCACCGGCGATTAGGAGCTACGTGCCATCCCATAAGCCACCACGCCGCTATTCTGTCATTAAATCCGATCCGATATTCTGAAAATGCCAAATATCGCATCGGGACATTAACTGTCGTCTTTATATAAAACACTTTAGTCAAAAACTCGTGTCCTGAACAAACAAATTCCTGAGTTTGAGGCGGATGAACCGGATGAACCTCAGGAGGCGCTGTGGGTCTGGGGTATGATTGTTATGTCACAGTGTTATTAATGTGTTCCAGTCTGTGTGAGTCAGTGGTGGCAGCCGCCTGCTCCAGAGTCGGACAGAGAGTGCTGCACCTGGACAGGTAAGGGGGCGGGGCTACAGCAGGGGGTGGGGCTATAGCAGGGGGAAAGTGCTGGACTTTTCTTTCAAATAAAGTTAAAGTTCAGCTTTTATTGTGATGGTGTCTCTTGTGTTTCCTGTAGGAGGAGCTTTTACGCTGGAGACTGGGCCAGTTTCACCTTTAATGGACTTTTGAGCTGGATCAAAGAGCAGCAGGTAATGACACCTCCACCAGGGGCAGTGTCTGAACCTCTTATAACGTGTTAATGATAAAGAACTCACTGTAATTACACATTAGCGAGTCTGGGCCGTTGGAAACAAATGGTCTAAACTGATTGGTTGAACATCTGTGTTGTAGGCAGTGCCGGAACTGGAGCAGCTCCATGATTGGTCATCTCTGCTGGAGGAGGGGGAGGAGCTTGTTCCTCTGAACCAATCGTATTCGTCCATCAGTGACCTCCAGGTGCTCTGCTACGTCAGGTGAAGCTCCGCCTTTTAACCAGAAAACACCAGGTTAAACTTTAAATGGATAAAAACAGCCTCAAGTCAAACTAAATCTCAAATACAGATCGGCCTGAGCATTTTCAATGGTTTATTCTAAAAATGTATTATTTTCCAACAGCGAAGAAGAAGAAGAACCACCGACGACGGCCCCGGGACCCCCGCAGGACACGGGTGAGAGAGGGGGTAAGGGGGAGCAGTGTTGGGAAGATTACTTAAAAAGTTATTAGATAAGAAGTAATAACTCAGGAGTGAAGTGAAGAAAACCACGAGGCGCAGCCAAGTGCATTAAAACCATCTGATGTTTAATCCGCTTAAACCTCTGTCCCACAAACTGAAACTGTTCCTGAGCACGAGTTATTTCACCTTTTAAGCTGTTTTACCTGAAGCTAGTTACTATGGAAACAGCTGCAGTGATATGGAACTGTTACCGGACTAACTGTGCGTTATACAGAAATGATGCGTTAGAATAATCTCTGACTGTGGGATCATTATAGTTACCCGTTAATTCTGCGTTGGCGACTGAGTTACAGTTCGATAAAAGTAACTTGTGACTGGACAAAGTAATTACTGAGTTACAAAATACTGAGAGAAAAGTGTGGGAGTAAACATGAGCCTGTTTGAGCCACAGAGTCACTAAAGCTTCAGAGCCAGGGTTTATTTTGTCTCAGTGACACAAACAGCAGAACGAGCTGCAGTAAAACATGTGACGTCTTTAAGCAGAAGTCGACGGACACATTTCAGGCCGTTTTTACACATGTTGGACCCGAGTCTGTCCTAGTTTTAACTACATTTACTCCAAAGTTCAGTCCGTGTTCACGACGCAGCACCATCACCACGAAACAACAACCAGCTGTTCATCAACTTATTCCCATGACAACAAGGATCGACCAGTCAACACTAAGGCACAGACATGCTACTGAGGTCATGCCCCTCCCTCGTGGTTAAATACAGATGTTACTGAGGTCACGCCCCTCCCTCGTGGTTAAATACAGATGCTACTGAGGTCACGCCCCTCCCTCGTGGTTAAATACAGATGTTACTGAGGTCACGCCCTCCCTCGTGGTTAAATACAGATGTTACTGAGTCACGCCCCTCCCTCGTGGTTAAATACAGATGTTACTGAGGTCACGCCCCTCCCTCGTGGTTAAATACAGATGTACTGAGGTCACGCCCCTCCCTCGTGGTTAAATACAGATGCTACTGAGGTCATGCCCCTCCCTCGTGGTTAAATACAGATGTTACTGAGGTCATGCCCCTCCCTCGTGGTTAAATACAGATGTTACTGAGGTCATGCCCCTCCTCGTGGTTAAATACAGATACTACTGAGGTCACGCCCCTCCCTCGTGGTTAAATACAGATGTTACTGAGGTCACGCCTCTCCCTCGTGGTTAAATACAGATGCTACTGAGGTCATGCCCCTCCCTCGTGGTTAAATACAGATGTTACTGAGGTCACGCCCCTCCCTCGTGGTTAAATACAGATGTTACTGAGGTCAGCCTCTCCCTCGTGGTTAAATACAGATGCTACTGAGGTCACGCCCCTCCCTCGTGGTTAAATACAGATGTTACTGAGGTCATGCCCCTCCCTCGTGGTTAAATACAGATGTTACTGAGGTCATGCCCCTCCCTCGTGGTTAAATACAGATACTACTGAGTCACGCCTCTCCCTCGTGGTTAAATACAGATGTTACTGAGGTCATGCCCCTCCCTCGTGGTTAAATACAGATACTACTGAGGTCATGCCCTCCCTCGTGGTTAAATACAGATGTTACTGAGGTCATGCCCCTCCCTCGTGGTTAAATACAGACGTTACAGTAGCCCCTCCTCGTGGTTAATCAGCGTACTACATGCCCCTCCCTCGTGGTTAAATACAGATTTACTGAGGTCATGCCCTCCCTCGTGGTTAAATACAGATGTTACTGAGGTCATGCCCCTCCCTCGTGGTTAAATACAGATGTTACTGAGGTCATGCCCCTCCCTCGTGGTTAAATACAGATGTACTGAGGTCACGCCCCTCCCTCGTGGTTAAATACAGATGTTACTGAGGTCACGCCCCTCCCTCGTGGTTAAATACAGATGTTACTGAGGTCACGCCCCTCCCCGTGGTAAACAATGCTACTGAGGTCCGCCCTCCCTCTGGTTAAATACAGATGTTACTGAGGTCACGCCCCTCCCTCGTGGTTAAATACAGATGTTACTGAGGTCACGCCCCTCCCTCGTGGTTAAATACAGATACTACTGAGGTCATGCCCCTCCCTCGTGGTTAAATACAGATGTTACTGAGGTCATGCCCCTCCCTCGTGGTTAAATACAGATGTTACTGAGGTCATGCCCCTCCCTCGTGGTTAAATACAGACGTTACTGAGGTCACGCCCCTCCCTCGTGGTTAAATACAGACGTTACTGAGGTCACGCCCCTCCCTCGTGGTTAAATACAGACGTTACTGAGGTCACGCCCCTCCCTCGTGGTTAAATACAGACGTTACTGAGGTCACGCCCTCCCTCGTGGTTAAATACAGATGTTACTGAGGTCACGCCCCTCCCTCGTGGTTAAATACAGATGTTACTGAGGTCGCGCCCCTCCCTCGTGGTTAAATACAGACGTTACTGAGGTCACGCCCCTCCCTCGTGGTTAAATACAGACGTACTGAGGTCACGCCCCTCCCTCGTGGTTAAATACAGACGTTACTGAGGTCACGCCCCTCCCTCGTGGTTAAATACAGACGTTACTGAGGTCGCGCCCCTCCCTCGTGGTTAAATACAGACGTTACTGAGGTCGCGCCCCTCCCTCGTGGTTAAATACAGACGTTACTGAGGTCGCGCCCCTCCCTCGTGGTTAAATACAGACGTTACTGAGGCCGCGCCCCTCCCTCGTGGTTAAATACAGACGTTACTGAGGTCGCGCCCCTCCTCGTGGTTAAATACAGACGTTACTGAGGTCGCGCCCCTCCCTCGTGGTTAAATACAGATGTTACTGAGGTCGCGCCCCTCCCTCGTGGTTAAATACAGATGTTACTGAGGTCGCGCCCCTCCCTCGTGGTTAAATACAGATGTTACTGAGGTCACGCCTCTCCCTCGTGGTTAAATACAGACGTTACGAGGTCGCGCCCCCTCCTGAAATACAGAGTTACTGAGGTCGCGCCCCTCCCTGTGGTTAAATACAGACGTTACTGAGGTCGCGCCCCTCCCTCGTGGTTAAATACAGATGTTACTGAGGTCGCGCCCCTCCCTCGTGGTTAAATACAGATGTTACTGAGGTCGCGCCCCTCCCTCGTGGTTAAATACAGAGTTACTGGAGGTCGCGCCCCTCCCTCGTGGTTAAATACAGATGTTACTGAGGTCCGCCTCCTCGTGGTTAAATACAGACGTTACTGAGGCGCCCCTCCCTCGTGGTTAAATACAGATGTTACTGAGGTCGCGCCCCTCCCTCGTGGTTAAATACAGACGTTACTGAGGTCGCGCCCTCCTCGTGGTTAAATACAGATGTTACTGAGGTCGCGCCCCTCCCTCGTGGTTAAATACAGACGTTACTGAGGTCGCGCCCTCCCTCGTGGTTAAATACAGATGTTACTGAGGTCGCGCCCCTCCCTCGTGGTTAAATACAGACGTTACTGAGGTCGCGCCCCTCCCTCGTGGTTAAATACAGATGTTACTGAGGCCGCGCCTCTCCCTCGTGGTTAAATACAGATGTTACTGAGGCCGCGCCTCTCCCTCGTGGTTAAATACAGATGTTACTGAGGTCACGCCCTCCCTCGTGGTTAAATACAGACGTTACTGAGGTCGCGCCTCTCCCTCGTGGTTAAATACAGATGTTACTGAGGTCACGCCCCTCCCTCGTGGTTAAATACAGACGTTACTGAGGTCGCGCCCCTCCCTCGTGGTTAAATACAGATGTTACTGAGGTCACGCCCCTCCCTCGTGGTTAAATACAGACGTTACTGAGGTCGCGCCCCTCCCTCGTGGTTAAATACAGATGTTACTGAGGCCGCGCCTCTCCCTCGTGGTTAAATACAGATGTTACTGAGGCCGCGCCTCTCCCTCGTGGTTAAATACAGATGTTACTGAGGTCACGCCCTCCCTCGTGGTTAAATACAGACGTTACTGAGGCCGCGCCTCTCCCTCGTGGTTAAATACAGATGTTACTGAGGTCACGCCCCTCCCTCGTGGTTAAATACAGACGTTACTGAGGTCGCGCCCCTCCCTCGTGGTTAAATACAGACGTTACTGAGGTCACGCCTCTCCCTCGTGGTTAAATACAGATGTTACTGAGTCACGCCTCTCCCTCGTGGTTAAATACAGATGTTTACTGAGGTCACGCCCCTCCCTCGTGGTTAAATGCAGATGTTACTGAGGTCGCGCCCCTCCCTCGTGGTTAAATACAGACGTTACTGAGGTCACGCTTCTCCCTCGTGGTTAAATACAGACGTTACTGAGGTCACGCCCCTCCCTCGTGGTTAAATACAGACGTTACTGAGGTCGCGCCTCTCCCTCGTGGTTAAATACAGATGCTACTGAGGTCACGCCTCTCCCTCGTGGTTAAATACAGACGTTACTGAGGTCGCGCCCCTCCCTCGTGGTTAAATACAGACGTTACTGAGGTCACGCCTCTCCCTCGTGGTTAAATGCAGATGTTACTGAGGTCACGCCCCTCCCTCGTGGTTAAATACAGACGTTACTGAGGTCGCGCCTCTCCCTCGTGGTTAAATACAGATGCTACTGAGGTCGCGCCTCTCCCTCGTGGTTAAATACAGACGTTACTGAGGTCGCGCCTCTCCCTCGTGGTTAAATACAGATGCTACTGAGGTCACGCCCTCCCTCGTGGTTAAATACAGACGTTACTGAGGTCGCGCCTCTCCCTCGTGGTTAAATACAGATGCTACTGAGGTCACGCCTCTCCCTCGTGGTTAAATACAGATGCTACTGAGGTCGCGCCCCTCCCTCGTGGTTAAATACAGACGTTACTGAGGTCACGCCCCTCCCTCGTGGTTAAATACAGACGTATGAGCCACGCCCCTCCCTCGTGGTTAAATACAACGTTACGAGGTCACGCCCCTCCTCGTGGTTAATACAGACGTTACTGAGTCGCGCCCCTCCCTCGTGGTTAAATACAGATGTTACTGAGGTCACGCCTCTCCCTCGTGGTTAAATACAGACGTTACTGAGGCCACGCCCCTCCCTCGTGGTTAAATACAGACGTTACTGAGGTCACGCCTCTCCCTCGTGGTTAAATACAGACGTTACTGAGGTCGCGCCCTCCCTCGTGGTTAAATACAGACGTTACTGAGGTCGCGCCCCTCCCTCGTGGTTAAATACAGACGTTACTGAGGTCGCGCCCCTCCCTCGGGTTAAATACAGATGTTACTGAGGTCACGCCTCTCCCTCGTGGTTAAATACAGACGTACTGAGGCACGCCCCTCCTCGTGGTTAAATACAGACGTTACTGAGGGCACGCCTCTCCCTCGTGTGTAAATCAGACGTTACTGAGGTCGCGCCCCTCCCTCGTGGTTAAATACAGACGTTACTGAGGTCGCGCCCCTTCCCTCGGTGGTAAATACAGATGCTACTGAGGTCCACGCCCCTCCCTCGTGGTTTAAAATACCAGACGTTTACTGAGGTCACGCCCCCTCCCTCGTGGTTAAATAACAGACGTGTTACTGAGGCCACGCCCCTCCCTCGTGTTAAATACAGACTTTACTGAGTCACGGCCCCTCCCTCGTTGGCGTTAAATACAATATGTTTACTGAGGTCACGCCCCTCCCCCTCGTTGGTAAATACAGACGTTTACTGAGTCACGCCCTCTCCCTCGTGCGTTAAATACAGACGTTACTGCAGGTCAACGCCTCTCCTCGTGTTAAATTACAGACAGTTACTGAGGTCGCGGCCCCTCCCTCTGTGGTTAAATACCAGACGTACTGAGGTCACGCCCCTCCCACTCGTGTTTAAATACAGACGTTACTGAGGTCACGCCTCTCCCTCGTGGTTAAATACAGACGTTACTGAGGGTCACGCCCTCCCTCGTGGTTAAAATACAGACGTTACTGAGGTCGCCGCCCCTCCCTCGTGGTTAAATACAGATGTTACTGAGGTCGCGCCCCTCCCTCGTGTGTTATTAAATACAGACGTTGACTTGAGGTCGCCGCCCCTCCCTCGGGCTTAAATACAGACGTTTACTGAGTCACGCCTCTCCCTCGTGGTTAAATACAGACGTTACTGAGGGTGCGCCCCTCCCTCGTGGTTAAATACAGACGTTACTGAGGTCGCGCCCCTCCCTCGTGGTTAAATTACAGATGTTTTACTGAGGTCACGCCCCTCCCTCGTGGTTTAAATCAGACGTTACTGGAGGTCGCCCCCTCCTCGTGGTTAAATACAGACGTTACTGAGGTCGCGCCCCTCCCTGTGGTTAAATACAACGTTAACTGAGGTCGCGCCCCTCCCTCGTGCTTAAATACAGATGTTACTGAGGTCACGCCTCTCCCTGTGGGTTAAATACAGATGTTTACTTGAGGTCACGCCCTCCCTCGTGGTTAATACAGACGTTACTGAGGTCACGCTCTCCTCGTTGGTTTAAATACAGACGTTACTGAGGTCGCGCCCCTCCCTCGTGTTAAATACAGATGCTACTCAGGTCACGCCCCTTCCCTCGTGTGGTTAAATACAGATGTTACTGAGGTCGCCCGCCCCCTCTTCCCTTCGTGGTTAATTACATGATGTTACTGAGGTCAGCGCCCCTCCCTCGTGGTTAAATACAGTGTTACTGAGGTCGCGCCCTCCCTCAGTGATTAAATACAGACGTTACTGAGGTCGCGCCCCTCCCTCGTGCGTTAAATACAGACGTTATGAGGTCGCGCCCCTCCCTCGTGGTTAAATACAGACGTTACTGAGTCGCGCCCTCCCTCGTGTTAAATACAGACGTTACTGAGGTCACGCCTCTCCCTCTTGGTTAAAAATACAGACGTTACTAGGTCGGCCCCCTCCCTCGTGGTTAAATACAGACGTTACTGAAGGTCACGCCTTCTTCCCTCGTTGGTAAATACCAGACGTTACTGAGTCGCGCCCCTCCCTCGTGGTTAAAACAGATGTTACTGAGGTCACGCCCCTCCCTCGTGGTAAATACAGATGTACTGAGGTCACGCCCCGTCCCTCGTGGTTAAATACAGATGCTACTGAGGTCGCGCCCCTCCCTCGTGGTTATTAAATACAAGGACGTTACTGAGGTCGCGGCCCCTCCCTCGTGGTTAAATACAGATGTTTACTGAGGTCGCGCCCCTCCTCGGGTTAAAATACAGATGTTACTGAGCGTCGCGCCCCTCCCTCGTGGGTTAAATACACGACGTTACTGAGTCACGCTCTCCCTCGTGGTTACAATACAGACGTACTGAGTCGCGCCCCTCCCTCGTGGTTAAATACAGATGTTACTGAGTCACGCCCCTCCCTCGTGGTTAAATACAGATGCTACTGAGGTTCAACGCCTCTCCCTCGTGGGCTTAATACAGACGTTACTGAGCGTTCACGCCTCTCCCTCGTGGTTAAATACAGACGTACTGAGGTCGCGCCTCTCCCTCGTGGTTAAAATACAGATGTACTTGAGGTCACGCTCCCTCGTGGTTAAATTCACAGACGTTACTGAGGTCACGCCCCTCCCTTCGTGGTTAAAATTACAGACTCTGAGTCGCGCCTCTCCCTCGTGGTAAATCAGACGTTACTGAGGTTCCACGCCCCTCCCTCGTGGTTAAAATACAGACGTTACTGAGGTCACGCCTCTCCCTCGTGGTTAAATACAGATGTTTACTTGAGGTCACGCCCCTTCCCTCGCTGGTTTAAATACAGATGCTTACTGAGGTCGCCGCCCCTCCCCTCGTGGTTAAATACAGATGTTACTGAGGTCACGCCTCTCCCTCGTGGTAAATACAGATGTTACTGAGCGTCACGCCCCCTCCCTCGTGGTTAAATACAGGATTACTGAAGGTCACGCCTCTCCCTCGTGGTTAAATACAGATGTTACTGAGGTCACGCCCCTCCCTCTGGTTAAAATACAGACGTTACTGAGCGTCACGCCCTCCCTCGTGGTTAAATACGACGTTACTGAGGTCCGCGCCCTCCCTCGTGGTTTAAATCAGACGTTACTGAGGTCACGCCCCTCCCTCGTGTTAAATACAGATGTTACTGAGGTCACGCCTCTCCCTCGTGGTAAATACAGATGCTACTGAGGTCGCGCCCCTCCCTGTGGTTAAATACAGACGTTACTGAGTCACGCCCTCCCTCTGTGGTTAAATACAGACGTTACGAGGCTCGCGCCCCTCCACTCTGTTTTTAATACAGCGTTACTGAAGTCACCGCCCCTCCCTCGTGAGTTAAATACAGACGTACTGAGGGCCGCGCCCCTCCCTCGTGGTTAAATACAGATTGTTACTGAGTCACGCCTCTCCCTCGTGGTTAAATAACAGATCGTTACTGAGGATCACGCCCCCTCCCTCGTGGTTAAATACAGACGTTACTGAGGTCAGCCCCTCCCTCGTGGTTAAATACAGAGTTACTGAGGTCACGCCCCTCCCTCGTGGTTAAATACAGACGTTTACTGAGTCTCGCCCCCTCCCTCGTGGTAAATTACAGACGTTACTGAGGTTCACGCCCCTCCCTCGTGGTTAATACAGACGTTACTGATCACGCCCTCTCGTGGTTAAAACAGACACTGAGTCGCGCCCTCTCGTGGTTAAAATACAGAACGTTAAACTGAGGCCGCCGCCCCTCCTCGTGGTTAAATACAGACGTTACTGAGGTCGCGCCCCTCCCTCGTGGTAAATACAGACGTTACTGAGGTCGCGCCCCTCCCTCGTGTTAAATACAGATGTACTGAGGTCACGCCCCTCCCTCGTGGTTAAATACAAGATGTTACTGAGTCACGCCCCTCCCTCGTGGTAAATACAGACGTTACTGAGGCACGCCCCTCCCTCGGTGCGTTAAATACAGACGTTACTGAGTCGCGCCCCTCCCTCGTGCGTTAAATACGATCTACCTGAGGTCACGCCCCTCCCTCGTGGTTAAATACAAACGTTTACTGAGGTCAACCCCTGCCCTCGTGGTTTAAATACAGACGTTACTGGAGGTCGCCGCCCCTCCCTCCGTGTTAAAATACAAATGTTACTGAGGTCACGCCCCTCCCTCGTGGGTTAATACAGATGTTACTTGAGGTTCACGCCCCTCCCTCGTGGTTTAAACAGATGTCTACTGGAGGTCGCCGCCTCTCCCTCGTGGTTAAATACAGATGTACTGAGTCACGCCTCTCCCTCGTGGTTAAATAACCCAGACGTTACTGATGGTCGCGCCCCTCCCTCGTGGTTAAATACAGACGTTACTGAGGCCGCGCCCCTCCTCGTGGTTAAATACAACGTTATGAGGTCACGCCCCCCTCCCTCGTGGTTTAAATAGCAGGACGTTTTACTGAGGTCACGCCCCTCCCTCGTGGTTAAATACAGACGACTGAGGTCGCCGCCTCTCCCCTCGTGGTTAAATACAGACGTTACTGAGGTCGAACGCCTCTCCCTCGTGGGTAAAACAGACGTTACTGAGGCCGCGCCCCTCCCTCGTGTTAATACAGACGTTACTGAGGTCCGCCTCTCCCTCGTGGTTAATACAGACGTTACTTGAGGTCGCGCCTCTCCCTCGTGGTTAAATACAGACGTTACTGAGGTCAGCGGCCTCTCCCTCGTGGTTAAATACAGAACGTTACTGAGGTCGCGCCTCTCCCTCGTTGTGTTAAATACAGACGTTACTGAAGGTCACGCCTCTCCCTTGTGGTTAAATACAGATGTACTGACCGCGGCCCCCCCTCGTGGTTAAATACAATGTTTACTGAGTCGCGCCTCTCCCTCGGCGTGTAACATACAGACGTTACTGAGTCACGCCCCTCCCTCGTGGTTAAATACAGTATTTACTGAAGGTCACGCCCCTCCCTCGTGTTAAATACAGATGCTACTGAGGTCACGCCTCTCCCTCGTGGTTTAAATACCAGACGTTACTGAGGTCACGCCCCTCCCTCGTGCGTTAAATACAGATGCTACTGAGGTCACGGCCCCTCCCCTCGTGGTTTAAAACAGATGTTAACTGAGTCACGCCCCTCCCTCGTGAGTTAAATACAGATGTTACTGAGGTCCGCCCCTCCCTCGTGGTTAAATACAGACGTTACTGAGGCCGCGCCCTCTCCCTCGTGGTTAAATACCAGACGTTACTGAGGTTCGCGCCCCTCCCTCGTGGTTTAAATACAGATGTTACTTAGAAGGCCGCCGGCCTCCCCTCGTGGTTAAATACAGACGTACTGAGGTCACGCCCCTCCCTCTGGTTAAATACAGATGTTACTGAGGTCGCGCCTTCCCTCGTGGTTAAATACAGACGTTACTGTAGGTCACGCCCCTCCCTCGTGGTAAATACAGATGACTGAGGTCACGCCCCTCCCTCGTGGTTTAAATACAGATGTTACTGAGGTCGCGCCCCTCCCTCGTGTGGTTAAATACAGACGTTACTGAGGTCGCGGCCCCTCCCTCGTGGTTAAATACAGGACGTTACTGAAGGTCGCGCCCCTACCCTCGTGGTTAAATACAGACGTTACTGCAGGTCACGCCCCTCCCTCGTGGTTAAATAACAGACGTTACTGAGGTCGCAGCCCCTCCCTCTTGGTTAAATACAATGTTACTGAGGTCACGCCCCTCCCTCGGTGGTTTTAAATACAGCGTTACTGAGTCACGCCCTCCCTCGTGGTTAAATACAGACGTTACTGACGGTCCGCCCCTCTCCTCGTGGTTAAATACAGACGGTTACTGAGGTCACGCACCCTCCCTCGTGGTTAAATACAGACGTTTACTGGGTCACGCCCCTCCCTCGTGGTTAAAATACAGATACTACTGAGGTCATGCCCTCCCTCGTGGTTAAATTACAGATGTTACTGAGGTCGCCGCCCCTTCCCTCGTGGTTAAATACAAATACTACTGAGGGTCATGCCCCTCCCTCGTGGTTGAAATACAATGTTACTGAGGCCACGCCCCTTCCCTCGTGGCGCGTTAAATAAGATGTTACTTGAGTCACGCCCCTCCTCGTGTGTTAAATTACAGATGTTTACTGAGTAAACACGCCCCTCCCTCGTGGTAAAATACAGATGTTACTGAGGTTCACCGCCCTCCCTCGTGGGTTAAAATACATACGTACTTGACGGTCCCACTCCCCTCCCTCGTGGTTAAATACAAGAATGTACTGAGTCACGCCCCTCCCTCGTGGTTAAATACAGATGTTACTGACGTCACGCCCCTCCTCGTGGTGTAAATACAGACTACTGAGGTTTCCGCCCCTCCCTCGTGGTTAAATTACCAGCGATACTGAGGTCGCCGCCCCTCCCTCGTGGTTAAAATACAACGTTACTGAGGTCGCGCCTCCCTCGTGGTTAAATACAGACGTTACTGAGGTCGCCCTCCCTCGTGGTTAATACAGACGTTACTGGAGTCACTCCCCTCCCTCGTGGTTTTAAATACAGACTTTACTAGGTCACGCCTCTCCCTCGTGGTTAAATACAGACGCTTACTGAGGTCACGCCTCTCCCTCGTGTTGTTAAATACAGATTGTTACGAGGTCACGCCCTCCCTCGTGTTAAATACAAGAATGTTAACTGAGGTTCACGCCCCTCCCTCGTGTAAATACAGACGTTACTTGAGGGTCGCGCCCTCCCCGTGGTTAAATACAGACGTTACTGAGGTCCGCCCCTCCCTCGTGGTTAAATACAGGACGTTACTGAGGTCGCGCCCCTCCCCTCGTGGTTAAATCAGATTGTTACTGAGGTCGCGCCCTCCCTCGGGTTAAATACAGACGTTACTGAGGTCGCGCCCCTCCTCGTGGTAAATACAGATGTACTGAGGTCGCGCCTCTCCCTTCGTGGTTATTAAATACAGACGTACTTGAGGTCACGCCTCCCGTGGTTAAATACAGATGTTATGAGGTTCACGTCCCCTCCCTCCCGTGGTTAAATTACAGACGAGTTTACTGATTCGCCTCTCCCTCGTGGTTAAATTACCAGACGTTTACTGAGTCACGCCCTCCCTCCGTGGTTAAATACAGAATGTTACTGAGGTCACGCCCCTCCCTCGTGGTTAAAATACAGATGCTTACTGAGGTCACGCCTCTCCCTCTGGTTAAATACAGATGTTACTGAGGTCACGCCTCTCCCTCGTGTAAATACAGATGTTACTGAGGTCACGCCTCGTCCCTCGTGGTTAAATACAGATGTTACTGAGGTCACGCCCCTCCCTCGTCGTTAAATACAGATGTTACTGAGTCACGCCCCTCCCTCGTGGTAAATTACAGATGTTACTGAGTCACGCCCCTCCCTTCGTGTGTTAAATTACAGATGTTTTATGAGTCCACGGCCCCTCCCTCGTTGGTTAAAATACAGAACGTTACTGAGTCACGCCCTCCCTCGGGTGTAAATACATGTTATGAGGTCACGCCTCTCCCTCGTGGTTAAATACAGGTATGTTACTGAGGTCACGCCTCTCCCTCCGTGTTAAATACAGATGTACTTAGGTCACCCTCTCCCTCGTGGTTAATAAGATGTTACTGAGGTCACGCCTCCCCTCGTGTAAATACAAATGTTACTGAGGTCACGCTCTCCCTCGTTGGTTAAATACAGATGTTACTGAGTCACGGCCTCTCCCTCGTGGTTAAGTACAATGTTACTGAGGTCACGCCCCTCCCTCGTGGTTAAATACAGAATGTTACTGAGGTCACGCCCTCCCTCGTGGTTAAATACAGATGTTACTGAGGTCAACGCCCCTCCCTCGTGAGTTAAATACAGACGTTACAGGTCACGCCCTCCTCGTGGTTAAAACAGATGTTACTGGAGGTCACGCCCCTCCCTCGTGTTAAATACAGATGTTACTAGTCACGCCCCTCCCTCGGGTTAATACAGATGTTACTGAGGTCACGCCCCTCCCTCGTGGTTAATAGTTATAATATTAGTGAGGCTGATATACGAGAGGAGAAATGCTCTTTAATCGGCTCAGGAAGAGGAAAGTGATCCATTTTGCAAAGGCCAGGGCCAAACCGGTCTGACCAGGGATAGGTTTGGGACCGAGCTCTGGCTGCGGCCCAAAGTGCTGACCCGTGAACAGACTCTGGCCTCTGATTGGCCAAAGCGCTGACCCGTGAACAGACTCTTGGTCTGATTGGCCAAAGTGCTGACCCGTGAACAGACTCTGGCCTCTGATTGGCTGAGAGTGGACAGCCCTCACTATTGACAGGCAGGTCATACGGATTTAACATCATACCCCGTGCTAAAAGGGATTCTGTTGATATTAGCATTTAGCCGCTGTTAACGCAGCTTTAGCTGGTGTTAGCATAACATTAGCATGTAGCTTACCTTCATAGTAGTATTTAGTGGTTTCTTTCTGTTTTAATACAGCTTGGCTCCTCTGAATGATTCCATAACTCCCACCAGAGGCAGCATTTGTCCACATTTGTTCTCATCGCGGCTCTAAAACGTTTAATGACGATCTGTACAGCAGCTCCTCTGTGCGGCTCCGCCCACAACAGTAGTGTGGTCGTGTCGATATGAGCGTGTGGCGTGGCGTTCACGTGGCGTGCGCGGCCGGGTCACGCTACGTGGAACGATGACTAATGGTATCAGGTCATATCAGGCTAATGGCCTGTGGTCGTGTGTAAACTACGACAGATGAAACATCACCGCAGACTTCTCTAAACAAACAGCAGCAGCTCCTGTACGTCACGTCTCATCACCGCGTGACCAGCACCTGCTCTGATTGGTCCGTTGTGCTGTCACTCACTCTGTCAGCCAATCAACGTCACTCAAGTTCTTTCTCACTTCCTGAAACAAAACAGACGAGAGCAGGATCTGAGGGACGAGCCTGAAAGTGTGTGTGTTTCAGGTGGAGGCCCGGGGAGCAGAGCCAGGACGCGGTGAGTTTCGTGTTTAACCTCATGGGGCGCTGTCTCTCACTCTCCTTTGAAGAAGCTGAAACTTTTCTGTTTCAAACACTTTATTGGTTCAAAACAAATCTGTTCAAATCTGTAACGTCTAAAAGATCTGTCTGTTTGGCTCTTTCCAGAGTGAGGTCACAGAGGAGGAGGGGCCGACAGCTGCTGAGAGCCAATCAGAGCCCAGCACTGAGGCACAGAACCATCAGAGCCCGGCGCTGAGGAACAGAGCCAACCAGAGCCCGGCGCTGAGGAACAGAGCAACCAGAGCCTGGCGCTGAGGCACAGAGCCAATCAGAGCCCGGCGCTGAGGCACAGAGCCAATCAGAGCCCGGCACACAGACTGAGAGCCAATCAGAGCAGAAGAGGCCGACTCTGGCAGGTTTAGTGAGAGACGGAAGACGCTTCAACATCGACCTCGTGTCAAAGGTGAAACTCCGGGAGCGTCCAGATGTTCCAGATGTTTCCAGATGTTTCCAGATGTTTCCAGATGTTTCCGGATGTTTCAGGATATTTTCATTGGTGTAACATGTGTTTCTGCAGCTGCTGTTTTCTCGCGGCTCATTGGTCGATCTGCTGATCCAATCAAACGTCAGTCGCTATGCGGAGTTTAAGAACGTCAGCCGCATCCTCACGTTCTCCACGGAAACGTCACGCAGGTACGAACCTCTGACCCCAGACCAGAGTCCAGATGAAGACTGAAGAACCTTTAAGAACCTTAAGAACCTGTGTCTCTCTGAAGGTCCCCTGCAGCCGAGCCGACGTCTTCTCCAGTCGACAGCTCTCGGTCGTCGATAAGAGGAAGTTAATGAAGTTCCTCACGTCGTGTTTGGACGAGAATGACCCCTACACAGGTGAGAGCAGCCAATCACAGCCCAGCCTCCCCTAAACCTGAGCCAATCACAGCCCCAGCCTCCCTAAACCTGAGCCAATCACAGCTCCCTCTAAACCTGAGCCAATCACAGCCCAGCGTCCTCTAAACCTGAGCCAATCACAGCCCAGCGTCCTCTAAACCTGAGCCAATCACAGCCCAGCGTCCTCTAAACCTGAGCCAATACAATACAGCCCAGCGTCCCTAAACCTGAGCCAATCACAGCCAGCGTCCTCTAAACCTGGACGCAGCCAATCCACAGCCAGCGTCCTCTAAACCTGAGCCAATCACAGCCCAGCGTCCCTAAACCTGAGCCAATCACAGCCCAGCGTCCTCTAAACCTGAGCCAATCACAGCCAGCGTCCTCTAAACCTGAGCCAATCACAGCCAGCGTCCTCTAAACTGAGCCAATCACAGCCAGCGTCCTCTAAACCTGAGCCAATCACAGCCCAGCGTCCTCTAAACCTGAGCCAATCACAGCCCAGCGTCCTCTAAACCTGAGCCAATCACAGCCCAGCGTCCCTAAACCTGAGCCAATCACAGCAGCGCCTAACTGACATCACAGCAGCGTCCTCTAAACCTGAGCCAATCACAGCCAGCGTCCCCTAAACCTGAGCCAATCACAGCAGCGTCCCTAAACCTGAGCCAATCACAGCCCAGCGTCCTCTAAACCTGAGCCAATCACAGCCCAGCGTCCCCTAAACCTGAGCCAATCACAGCCAGCGTCCCCTAAACCTGAGCCAATCACAGCCCAGCGTCCTCTAAACCTGAGCCAATCACAGCCCAGCGTCCCCTAAACCTGAGCCAATCACAGCCCAGCGTCCCCTAAACCTGAGCCAATCACAGCCCAGCGTCCCCTAAACCTGAGCCAATCACAGCAGCGTCCCCTAAACCTGAGCCAATAACAGCCCAGCGTCCCCTAAACCTGAGCCAATCACAGCAGCGTCCCCTAAACCTGAGCCAATCACAGCTAAGATAAAGAAATAAAATAACTTTAAACTGTACATTTAAAGTCAGACATGAAATGGATTTGTGTTTTATTCTTATTCCATGAGCTAAAGGTCCAACGCAGAGTAATGACACATATGGGTTTAACTGTTTTAACGAGTCGCTCTGTGCTGCTCTCGCCTCAGAGAGAAAAGAGTCAGAGGAAACTGCAAACTTAGACAATGATTTTACTGTAAATAAAAAAGCACATACATAAAACTAATACAAGCTTTAAAAGCTCATGAATCACAAAAGAGCCATTTGGAGCCAAAGCCCAGCAGGTTAAATATAACCCGTTATATTTAACCTGGGTTAAACCTATACTTAACCCAGCAGGTTAAATATAACCTGTTATATTTAACCTGGGTTAAACCTATACTTAACCCATCCATCCATCCATCCATTTTCTTCCACTAGTCCGTTGCCGGGTCGTGGGGCAGCCGCCGGAGCTGCCCAAATCACATAGCACCGGCCCCCATGGCTCCTTCTGCAGGTGGTGGGTCCACGGAAGGACGGCCTCACGGTTCAAACCGGGCCTGTTGGTCTCTCCTAGGGGCTACCAGTGTAGGCAGACACTGGAGGCAATGTGGGTGAAGTGCCTTGCCCAAGGACACAACGACAATGTGCACGGTCAGGAGGCGGGATTCGAACCCACGACCTTCCGATCATGAGACGACCCGCTCTACCATCTGCGCCACTGTCGCCCCAGTACTTAACCCAGCAGGTTAAATATAACCTGGTTAAATATAACCTGTTATATTTAACCTGGTTAAACCTATACTTAACCCAGCAGGTTAAATATAACCTGTTATATATATCTGTCAGTAGGGTCTTCAACTCCCACCTCCGGAAGAGCTTCACCCAGATTCCGAGGGAGGTTGGGACATGGAGTCCGAGTGGACCATGTTCTCCTCCTCCATTGTCGATGCGGCTGCTCGCAGTTGTGGCCGTAAGGTCTCTGGTGCCTGTCCCGGCGGCAATCCCCGAACCCGGTGGTGGCGCCCGGAAGTAAGAGATGCCGTCAAGCTGAAGAAGGAGTCCTACCTGGCCTTGTTGGCTTGTGGGACTCTGGAGGCAGCTGAGAGGTACCGGCAGGCCAAGCGTGCTGCAGCTCGTGCAGTCACAGAGGCAAAACTCGGGTCTGGGAGGAGTTCGGAGAAGCCATGGAGGAGGACTATCGGTCGGCCTCGAAGAGATTCTGGCAAACCATCCGGCGCCTCAGGAGGGGAAGCAGTGCTTCACCAACACTGTTTACAGTGCGGGCGGGGAGCTGCTGACCTCGACTGGGGATGTGGTCGGCGGTGGAAGGAGTACTTCGAGAATCTCCTCAATCCCACTGTCACGTCTTCCGATGAGGAGGCAGAGGCTGGGGACTCGGAGGGGGTTCGTCCATCACCCAGGCTGAAGTCACTGAGGTGGTTAGAAAGCTCCTCGGTGGCCCGGGGTGGATGAGATTTGTCCCGAGTAGGGGTGTCACGATTTCAATTTTTTGAGTCACGATTATTGTGAGAGAAAATATTGCGATTTACGATTATCACGATTATTGACCGAATGAAAGGATAGAACTGATATTTTTAGGTTTTGTCTTTAAAACCTTTTAATACTTGTAAACATTCACTGTTTCTAAAATGAAACATGCTTTAAGATTGTGTTGCATTAAACTAAATAGGCCTACATTGATAATACAAAACAATGTCAGCTTACTTCTTATAATGACCATTATCATAATTATTTTACTATATATTATTAGGCCACAGTCTAGGCTAGTTTTATGTTCTCAAAAGTTATGCTGCTGCTTAATTATTTGTCAGATGTTTGATGAACAAAGAATGAACGTGTTACAAAATGACTAAGGAGACTCTTTGAACAGCTGATTTCCACATGTGCGCGGTTTCACTTTCCTTTCTGTTACGCTGAAGCAGAGCGGAGCGCGTTAGCTTTTGTTACATCCTGAGCCAGTTGTGGCGGCTATTTCCGACATTTGGACAACTTTTTGGGAATGATGCAGTTCGTTACCTTGACCTGGACATTCACAGCGACGGATTATCTCCAAGATGTTGTTTATATTCGACGTAGCGATATCAGCGCCTTTTGCTGCAACTTCCTGACGACAGGGTTTGCATAACGGATGTTCCATCGACAACAACAACGCCTTGGCTTGGTCATCTTTTGGATCCTAAAGAGGTCCCACTCTGCTGACTTCAATAGTTTTTGGTGGATACAACACTGGAGGAGGCGTCCTTCTGCCTCGCTCAATACAGGTGAGTTTACGCGCTGTTTATGGCGTGCAGCGGCTCGTGCGTCAGCGTGAAAAATGTCCGCGGTAAACCGTGGCTTCTGAAATTCTTACGGATAACCTACCGCGTCCTTTTATAATCGTGGTAATCGTAAAACCGGTTAATCTTGACTCCCTAGTCCCGAGTACCTTAAGGATTGGCAGACCGGGGTGGTGGTCCCTCTCTTTAAGAAGGGGATCGGAGGGTGTGCTCCAATACAGAGGGATCACACTTCTCAGCCTCCCCGGTAAGGTCTACTCCAGGGTGCTGGAGAGGAGGATCCGGCCGATAGTCGAACCTCGGATTCAGGAGGAACAATGCGGTTTTCGTCCCGGTCGTGGCACACTGGACCAGCTCTATACCCTTCATCGGGTGCTCGAGGGTTGTGGGAGTTCGCCCAACCAGTCCACATGTGCTTTGTGGATTTGGAGAAAGCGTTCGACCGTGTCCTCGTGGTGCCTGTGGGGGTGCTCGGGAGTATGGGGTCCGGGGCCTCTGCTAAGGGCTGTCCGTTCCCTGTATGACCGCGCAGGAGCTTGGTTCATTGCCGCAGTAAGTCAGACTTGTTTCCGGTGCGTGTTGGTCTCCGCCAGGGCTGCCCTATGTCACCGGTTCTGTTCATTACCTTTATGGACAGAATTTCTAGGCGCAGCCAGGGCCGGAGGGTGTCCGGTTTGGGACCTCAGGATCTCATCTCTGCTGTTGCAGATGATGTTGTTCTGTTGGCTTCATCAAATCAGGACCTTCAGCTGCTCTGGGCGGTTTGCAGCCGAGTGTAAAGCGGCCGGGATGAGGATCAGCACCTCCAAATCTGAGGCCATGGTTCTCCACCGGAAAAAGGTGCTTCCCCGCTTCAGGTCGGTGGGGAGTCCTTACCTCAAGTGGAGGAGTTCAAGTATCTCGGGGTCTTGTTCACGAGTGAGGGTCGGATGGAGCGTGAGATCGATAGACGGATCGGTGCAGCGTCAGCAGTGATGCGGTCGCTGTATCGGACTGTTGTGGTGAAGAGGGAGCTGAGTCAGGGGCAAGCTCTCGATTTACCGATCGATCTACGTTCCCACCCTCACCTATGGTCATGTTCCTTCGCAGGGTGGCTGGGCGCACCCTCCGGGATCGGGTGAGGAGCTCAGTTACCCGGGAGGAGCTCGGGGTAGAGTCGCTACTCCTTCACGTCGAAAGGAGCCAGCTGAGATGGCTAGGCATTTGTTCCGGATGCCTCCTGGCCGCCTCCCTCGGGAGGTGTTCCAGGCATGTCCTATTGGGAGGAGGCCTCGTGGAAGGCCCAGGACACGCTGGTGGACTATGTCTCCGAGCTGGCCTGGTGTCGCCTCGGGGTCCCCCAGAACAGCTGGAGGAGGTGTGCTGGAGGAGGTGGATCGGGAAGTCTGGGCATCTCTGCTGAGACTGCTGCCTCCGCGACCCGCCCCGGATAAAGCGGAAGAAATGGATGGATGGATGGATGGATATATTTAACCTGGGTTAAACCTATATTTAACCCAGCAGGTTAAATGTAACCTGTTATATTTAACCTGGGTTAAATATAGGTTTAACTGGGTTAAGTATAGGTTTAACCCAGTTAAACCTATACTTAAACCAGCAGGTTAAATATAACCTGCTCCTGTGGACAACCTGGTTTCACTAACTTTCCTCTTCCCTTAGACTTCTCCGGACGCCCGTACATGGACTTCCTGGAGCAGCAGTCGTTGGGAGCGGAGTTGCGCCACTTCCTGTTCTACTCCATCGCCATGGCGTCTGAGGACACGCCCACGGAGGCGGGGCTGGCCTCCACGCGGCACTCCTGCGTTGCCTAGGTCGCTACGGCAACACGCCCTTCCTGTTCCCGGTGTACGGCCTCGGAGAAATACCTCAGTGCTTCTGCCGCATGAGCGCCGTGTTCGGGGGAGTTTACTGTCTGCGGCACTCGGTCCACGGGCTGGTTATTAAGATAACAGGTAACTAACCCTATACAGGTAACTACACTCCGCCCACGTATAGGTAACTACACTCCGCCCACATACAGGTAACTACACTCCTCCCACATACAGGTAACTACACTCGGCCCACATACAGGTAACTACACTCCTCCCACATACAGGTACTACACTCCGCCCACATACAGGTAACTACACTCCTCCCACATACAGGTAACTACACTCGGCCCCTACAGTTAACCATCCTCCCAACTAACTCCTCGCCCATCAGTAACTACACTCCTCCCACATACAGGTAACTACACTCCGCCCACATACAGGTAACTACACTCCGCCCACATACAGGTAACTACACTCCGCCCACATACAGGTAACTACACTCCTCCCACATACAGGTAACTACACTCCTCCCACATACAGGTAACTACACTCCCCACATACAGGTACTACACTCGGCCCACATACAGTAACTACACTCCTCCCACATACAGGTAACTACACTCCTCCCACATACAGGTAACTACACTCCTCCCACATACAGGTAACTACACTCGCCCACATACAGGTAACTACACTCCCCACATACAGGTAACTACACTCCTCCCACATACAGGTAACTACACTCCGCCCACATACAGGTAACTACACTCCGCCCACATACAGGTAACTACACTCCCCCACATACAGGTAACTACACTCCGCCCACATACAGGTAACTACACTCCGCCCACATACAGGTAACTACACTCCTCCCACACCACATACAGTAACTACACTCCGCCCACATACAGGTAACTACACTCCGCCCACATACAGGTAACTACACTCCGCCCACATACAGGTAACTACACTCCTCCCACATACAGGTAACTACACTCCGCCCACATACAGGTAACTACACTCGCCCACATACAGGTAACTACACTCCGCCCACATACAGGTAACTACACTCCTCCCACATACAGGTAACTACACTCCCCCACATACAGTAACTACACTCCTCCCACATACAGTAACTACACTCGCCCACATACAGGTAACTACACTCCGCCCACATACAGGTAACTACACTCCTCCCACATACAGGTAACTACACTCCTCCCACATACAGGTAACTACACTCCTCCCACATACAGGTAACTACACTCCTCCCACATACAGGTAACTACACTCCGCCCACATACAGGTAACTACACTCCGCCCACATACAGGTAACTACACTCCCCCACATACAGGTAACTACACTCCTCCCACATACAGGTAACTGCACTCCGCCCACATACAGGTAACTGCACTCCTCCCACATACAGGTAACTACACTCCTCCCACATACAGTAACTGCACTCCGCCCACATACAGGTAACTGCACTCCTCCCACATACAGGTAACTACACTCCTCCCACATACAGGTAACTACACTCCGCCCACATACAGGTAACTACACTCCCCCCTCCCACCCCACATACAGGTAACTGCACTCCGCCCACATACAGGTAACTGCACTCGGCCCACATTCAGGTAACTGCACTCCGCCCACATACAGGTAACTGCACTCGGCCCACATTCAGGTAACTGCACTCCGCCCACATACAGGTAACTACACTCCTCCCACATACAGGTAACTGCACTCCGCCCACATACAGGTAACTGCACTCCGCCCACATACAGGTAACTGCACTCCGCCCACATACAGGTAACTCACTCCGCCCACATACAGGTAACTGCACTCGGCCCACATTCAGTAACTGCACTCCGCCCACATACAGGTAACTACACTCCTCCCACATACAGGTAACTACACTCCTCCCACATACAGGTAACTACACTCCGCCCACATACAGGTAACTACACTCCTCCCACATACAGGTAACTACACTCCGCCCACATACAGGTAACTGCACTCCGCCCACATACAGGTAACTACACTATAGAGAAATACCTCAGTGCTTCTGCTTCATGAGCGCCGTGTTCGGTGGAGTTTACTGTCTGCGGCACTCGGCCCACGGCCTGGTTGTCAAGAGAGACAGGTAACTGCAGCAGGTTTCTGGTCAGCCTGTAGGTGGCGCTGTCCTCATCATTATTATAGTGTTTCTGCGGTTAAATCCAAGGCCTTGAATGTCCTTAAAAAGCATTAAATTAATCTCAATCCAGGACCGTCAGGAACCACGTCAGAGTGGACTTTTATTGTAGACAGCCCCAGGCACGGTGTTGTTGGCGCTCGGTTTGCTTCCCACCAGGGACGAGGCCTTTCTGTGGAGTTTGCATGTTCTCCCTGTGTCTGCGTAGGTTTCCTTTACCACTAAAACATGTAGTTTCCGACATTGTTGCCAGAAATCGAACCTATGACCGTAGTGTCGTCTGTTTGTGGGATGTTTTGCCACACAGTATATAGACTATACAATAAGGGACTAAGACAGCATCCTTGTGACGCCCCGGTGTTTAAAAGCACAGAAGATGAACCTCTGTATATCCAGGTGTGTTATTTACCTGTATACACCTGTGTACCTCCAAGTGTGTTATATACAGTGTGTACCTGTGTATATCCAGGTGTGTTATATATGTACCTGTGTATATCCAGGTGTATATGTACTGTGTATATCCAGGTGTGTTACTTACCTCTATGTATCTGTATATCCAGGTGTGTTATATATATACAGTATGTACTGTGTAT
Organism: Neogobius melanostomus; assembly: GCA_007210695.1. Classification (NCBI taxonomy): domain Eukaryota; kingdom Metazoa; phylum Chordata; class Actinopteri; order Gobiiformes; family Gobiidae; genus Neogobius; species Neogobius melanostomus. The sequence goes on from VHKM01000245.1 coordinate 66,108, forward strand.
ATCCAGGTGTGTTACTTACCTGTATGTATCTGTTATCCAGGTGTGTTATACATTACTGTGTATATCCAGGTGTGTTACTTACCTGTATGTATCTGTATATCCAGGTGTGTTACTTACCTGTATGTATCTGTATATCCAGGTGTGTTACTTACCTGTATGTATCTGTATATCCAGGTGTGTGGCGGTGGTGGACAGCCGTGGGCAGAGGATCAGCTGTTCTCACTGTGTCCTGGAGCCCGGACTGTGGGACCCTCCTCAGACCCGGACCAGGAGCACGAGCAGGTCTGACCCGCTGCAGAGGAAGCACTTAGCGTTTAAATCATAAATATAATAAAGTTGTGCTGTTTCAGAGGCGTCTCCAGAGCCGTCCTCATCACTAACCGATCTGTGCTGCCCACGGAGACCGAGCCACAGGTCAGACATGCCCAGAGGAGGAGCTTAGAGAGGTGGAGCTTAGAGAGACACGCCCAGAGGAGGAGCTTAGAAAAACACAACGATCAGGCTAATGCTAACGCTATAGGAAAAATACATTGGGGATGCTAATGCTAACGCTATAGGCAAAATAAATGGGATGCTTTTGCTAACGCTATAGGAAAAATGCATTAGCATACTCAATGTAAAGGCTATAGTGAAAATACATTGAGGATACTAATGCTAACCGCTATAGGAAAAATACATTGGGGAGACTAATGCTAATGGCTATAGTAAAAATACATTGGGGAGGCTAATGCTAACGGCTATAGGAAAAATACTTTGGGGAGGCTAATGCTAACGGCTATAGGAAAAATACATTGGGGAGACTAATGCTAATGGCTATAGTAAAAATACATTGGGGAGGCTAATGCTAACAGCTATAGTAAAAATACATTGGGGAGGCTAATGCTAATGGCTATACATGCGTTTCCAGTGACATCACGCATAGTTCCGGCAGCCATTTTGAATAGAGTAGAATTATGCAGTAATACAACATGTAACAATATCTCTATTCAGGATGAAAATGAAAGACGACTGATTGACAGTGGCATTTTTATGTTCTCGTAATCATTGCTCAAGAAGAAAACAGTAAAAACACTGTCCCAGAGACGCACGTTTATGTGATATAACCAGTAAATGTGGCACAGGCGTAGCAGCGCTGTAGCCAAGGTGTGGAGTGGTCAGAGCTGAACTGTTGAAGCTAAATGCTTACCTGTAGCATGCTAACATCATGCTAACACTGACTCACTGGTTATATCACATAAACGTGCGTCTCTGGGACAGTGTTTTTACTGTTTTCTTCTTGAGCAATGATTACGAGGACATAAAAATTCCATTTTTAATCAGTTGTCTTTCATTTATCTCCTGAGTAGAGATATTGTTACATGTTGTAGTACTGCATAATTCTACTTTGGTATTCAAAATGGCCACCATAACAACAAAAGTCACATGACTGAAAGGCATGTATAGTAAAAATGCTAACGGACCCTGAAAAGCGTCTCCAACGCTTGCTAACTGTCTGCATACGGAAAGATTTAACGCCGTCTTTTTATTTCTGTGGAGGACACGCCCAGAGGAGGAGCTTAGGGAGGACATAATTAGGGATGGGGGATCGATACCAATCGGCTACTTTTTAAGTATAGATACAAATTTGCATATTTAAAAAGAAGGCGTGGCAGGGATTCCAAACACAAAAAGACAATTAACTGTATTGTTCGCCGCTAAAACGTGTTGAACTGAGTCCAGATCATTCTAGTTTAGGTCCTGTTAATTTTAAACTTTGTTTTCTGTATTTTATATTGTGAATGGACTCTAACCGGTCTGTGCAACACATTGTTTTGCAATGTCCCAAATAACGTATTTAGTTTCACATTGACCAGTTAAAGAACATCATTATAATTTACATATTAATAATATAAAATAACCCGTTTTTAATGCGTTCACCCAAGTGTAATGATCGGTATCGATTAATTTAAATGTGACGTTTCCCATCACTCGTCATATTAACAGTGTGTTCATGGTTCCAGGTGTCTCTGCTGACGGTCCCTCCCTCAGTGCGGATCATCGAGCTCAGCCCCAGCACCATGACCTGCCCCAGTGGCTCCTGTGAGTATCACTACTGCAGTATATACACTAGTACTACTGCAGTACTACTGCAGTATATACACTAGTACTACTGCAGTACATATACAGTGCCTCTGGAAAGTACTAATACACCTTTTTTTTTACTGAAAGTTCACACACAAGTAACACACAACTGTGAAGTGAAAGCAAAATGATACATGATTCTGTTATTTTACAAAAAATAGAAAAGTGAAAAGTGGGGCGTGCATAAGTATTCATACAGCATTTTCTGAGTGCATTAAATTGCCTTTATAACATTCCTAATGACTGCAGAATGTTCACACCTTGCCCTAACCATTAAATAGAGGCCACCTGTGTGTAATCTACTCTCAGTATAATTCCAGCTGTTCTGTGAGGGCCTCAGAGCTATGGTCAGAGTGTATTGGTCACTAAACAACATCATGAAGGCCAAGGAGCTCACCAGAGAGGTCAGGGATAAAGCTGTGGAGAAGTTTAAAGCAGCGTTAAGTTATACAAAGATTTCCCAAGATTTGAACATCTCACGGAGCACTGTTCAATCCATCATTCAGAAATGGAAAGAGTATAGCACCACTGCCAACTTACCAAGACACGGCCGTCCACCTAAACTAACAGACCGAACAAGGAGAGCACTGGTCAGAAATGTAACCAAGTGCCCTAAGATAACTCTGGAGGAGCTGCGACGTACTGCCACTGAGCTGGGGGAATCTGTACATGGGACAACTATAAGTCTCTACACAAATCTGGCCTTCATGGACGAGTGGCAAGAAGAAAGCCATTATTGAAAGGAGGCCATAAGAAATCCCGTTTGAAGTTTGCTAGAAGTCATATGGAGGACACAGCTACCATGTGGAAGAAGGTGCTTTGGTCAGATGAGACAAACATTGAACTTTTTGTCCCAAATGCAAAACGTTATGTATGGAGCAAACCTAACACTGCTCATCGTCCTGAGTGCACCATCCCCAGTGTCAAATATGGTGGGGGAGCATCATGCTATGGGGCTGCTTTTCCTCAGCGGGGACTGGGAAGATTGTAAGAATAGTTGGGAAGATGGATGGAGCCAAATACAGAGACATTTATTTATTTATTTATTTTTATTTATTTATTTATTTATTGGTTTATTTGGTCGGGACAGTGCATGTTAATGAACATACATGGGTCTCATGCATGTAAACACGCCACACCGGATTGTAGCCTTAGGCTAATTTCCATCCGTCGTCCCCCATTCACACTCTCAAACACACTCTCATTCATCCTGGCCTATTGTACATGTTTTTAGTGGTAGGGGAAACCGGAGTACCCGGAGGAAACCTACGCAGACACGGGGAGAACATGCAAACTCCACACAGAAAGGCCCCGTCCAGGTGGGAATCGAACCAGGGACCTTCTAGCTGTGAAGCACGAGCACTAACCGCTGTACTACCGTGCCGCGGTTAGTGGAGGAAAACCTGCTGCAGCAAGAGAATTGAGGCTGGGGCGGAGATTCACCTTCCAGCAGGACAATGACCCTAAACACAAAGCTAAATCTACAATGGAATGGTTTAAAAACAAACATATTAATGTGTTAGAATGGCCCAGTCAAAGTCCTGACCTAAATCCTATTGAAAATCTGTGGAAAGACCTGAAAACTGCTGTTCACAAACGCTCTCCTTCTAATGTGACAGAGCTTGAGTTGTTTTGTAAAGAGGAATGGGCTAAAATGTCTCTACATGTGCAAACCTTGTAGTCATACCCCAGAAGACTTGCTGCTGTTATTGCAGCAAAAGGGGGTTCCACAAAGTATTAAGTCATGCTGTATGAATACTTATGCACGCCCCACTTTTCACTTTTCTATTGTTTGTAAAATAACAGAATCATGTATCATTTTGCTTTCACTTCACAGTTACTTGTGTGTGAACTTTCAGTAAAACATTCAAAATAAAATCTTTATGTTTAGGGTTGTAAACATGACAAAATGTGCAAAAGTTCAAGGTGTATTAGTACTTTCGAGAGTACTACTGCAGTACTACTACAGTACTACTACAGTACTAATGTTACTGCAGTAACACTAACACTGCAGAGCGCCCCCTGTTTGAGGCCGTAACGTCTCGTCTCTCTGTCACAGACCTGGTGCACCTCACCTGTCCGTCCACAGGCTCCGCCCACCATGACCTGTTCCCCGTGGTAACCAGCCTCTTCGTGACCCCGGAGTCACCTGACTGCGGTGAGTCACATGACCTGAGTGCCTCAAACGTAGATGTGTTTCTGTACGTGGGGTCTGGGTCTCGTCTTCAGCCTCTTGTCTCTTGTTTCAGACGGACCGGTCGTTCTCTGGAGCCTGTACTTCAACATGGCCGCCGCCCCGGAGGTCGAAGGTCAGGAGCTGCCCGTGAACGTGCACCTGAGCTCCGCCCCAGACGCCGCCCTCGGCCACGACGCCACCGTCGCTCAGGTGAGACGTTTATTTGTGTTGTAACTCAGGACGGCAGAAGAAACGAGCTCACCTGGTGTAAAGCAACATGAAACATATAACACATAACTTAAATAATAAACTATAAGAACATAAGAAGATTAGTGAGTGTGTTTACAGATGTGCAGTGTGTGGACAAACCAGACAGTGACAATAAACTAAACTACAGTGACTCGAGCGTTTCGTCTGTTTCAGGCCGAGCGCATTTTCAACAACATCGTCCCTGGAGAAGAGTTCTGTCCTCCAGCACCAAACCCCGAGGACATCATCTACGGAGAGACGGAGAACACTGCAGACAGTCCCGCCATCGACCCGGAGAACGCTGCAGACAGTCCCGCCATCGACCCGGAGAACACTGCAGACAGTCCCGCCATCGACCCGGAGAACGCTGCAGACAGTCCCCCATCGACCCGGAGAACACTGCAGACAGTCCCACCATCGACCCGGAGAACACTGCAGACAGTCCCGCCATCGACCCGGAGAACACTGCAGACAGTCCCACCATCGACCCGGAGAACGCTGCAGACAGTCCCGCCATCGACCCGGAGAACGCTGCAGACAGTCCCACCATCGACCCGGAGAACACTGCAGACAGTCCCACCATCGACCCGGAGAACACTGCAGACAGTCCCGCCATCGACCGGAAACACTGCAGACAGTCCCACCATCGACCCGGAGAACACTGCAGACAGTCCCGCCATCGACCCGGAGAACACTGCAGACAGTCCCACCATCGACCCGGAGAACACTGCTAATGAATCAGAAAACAAGACCACCAGCGACGCAGCAGACGAGAGCGCGAAGAGCGCTAAGGAAACCACAGACATGGACCCGGAGAACCTTCCACCTGAAGCTGAAGCAGAGCAGATGGTCAGAGCTGAGGAGTAGTTCACCGTCTCCTGGTTTATGAAGAGCTTAATGTTCATTTCCTGGACTGAACATCATTGAAGACACTGAACATTTCTCCTGATCACAAATGATTCTGTAAATGTCTGTGTAAATTCTCAGTCGTACAGGAGTTGTCCATCTTCAACGAAGGTACTTGAGTCATCTTCTGTACTTGGTAGTTGAGGTCTCCAAACGTTTCGCCTCTCATCCAAAAGGCTTCGTCAGTGAACAAGGTTTCCCTCAGCAAGCAGCGTAGATAAAGACCAATTGGGAGGAGTTGGCTCCTCCCCTCTAATAACAGCTACTCTCACCTGTGGGTAAACACCTTTGAAGTAGAGCGTCTGTAACGACCTGCTCCCCCCAGTATCGGTCAGCCCTGTCCTATTCATGGCTGATCACTGCTAATTACCTGCCTATTGTTCTATTGTTAGCTGAGGTATCGTCTTCTTGGACTGGGCGTGTCCTGTCGGTTTTCCCCGAAGCAGATTGGAGTAAAAAGAAGAAAGATTAAATCTTAGCCCACCATTTCGGTTCATGGAGGGATTTTCTTTTCTGACAAAAATAGCTTCTTTTACTCCTCTTTCAAACCAACGTTCTTCTTAGCTAGAATTTTGACCTCCCCGTCCTCAAAGGAGTGATTGGAGGCTTTAAGGTGGAGGTGCACAGCCGACTGAGGGCCGCTTGTGCTTTCTCTTCGGTGTTGATAAAGTCTCTTCTGTAAGACTTGTTTGGTTTCTCCAATATAATGTTCTTTGCATTCTTCTTCTTTGCATCGAAAGAGAGTAGCTGTTATTAGAGGGGAGGAGCCAACTCCTCCCAATTGGTCTTTATCTACGCTGCTTGCTGAGGGAAACCTTGTTCACTGACGAAGCCTTTTGGATGAGAGGCGAAACGTTTGGAGACCTCAACTACCAAGTACAGAAGATGACTCAAGTACCTTCGTTGAAGATTCTGTAAATGTCACCTTTAAATCACCATCAGCCACTCCTTAGTCCGAGCACGAGTCGCTCCGTCACATCATGGCGGTGTTGTTAGCGCTCGTGCTTCACAGCTAGAAGGTCCCGGGTTCAATCCCACCACGGACGGGGCCTTTCTGTGGAGTTTGCATGTTCTCCCCGTTTCTGCGTAGGTTTCCTCCGGGTACTCCGGTTTCCCTGACCACTAAAACATGTACAATAGGTTCCCCTCTGAGGCCAGGACTCCCCTGAAAAAGAGATTCTTAATCTCAGTGGGACTTTCCTGGTTAAATAAAGGTCAATAAAATAAAATCATCGCTTTAACCTCTTAACCCCCGCCTTAACCGAGTGTATTTTCTCCAATTCGGCTTTACCCAAATCTAAAAGCTTCTGGACTGGAGAGCTCACAGCCTCATTTGAAAGCCTAAGACCTGCAAAACTGATCGTGTTGTCGTCACTTTTTAGGCCCGAGCGGCCTGCCGTCGCAAGGGCCTATTGTAATCGCAACGCAGTGCGCAAAGCGCTGTCCCCATGTCAACCGTAAACTCACCGTGTCAAACAGTGACTGACACCTCTGGTGTGGGCCCTGTATACTTAATATAGCAGCAAAATGAATGGGGGTATATGGCCAACTGTCATACGGAGGTTGATGACGAGCGCTTTGCGCTCGTCATCCACCTCGGACCCACACGGCTGCGTGGGGGTGGTTGAGAGGTTTCCAAAAATGTATAATATGTTGTCGTCGCGAAAGCGACAATATTTTTGCAAAAAATATTATTATTCTTTCTTTCTTTCTTCTTCTTCTGCTCTTTGAGCAGAAATTTGACCCCCTGAACATAGTCGAAAACTCACCAAACTTTGCCCAAAATTCAGGTCCGGTGAAAAATTGATTTAAATGTGTGTTTCGTATTGGGGAAATAAAAAATGGCGCGACAGCGCCACCTACAAAAGTGAAAATACATTACGCCTAAGGGGGAGGGGCCAACGTCAACTTTGTTGGAGAGTGACGAGATTCGGTACAGACATTCGTCATGTGACGACAAACAAAAAATATTATTGTGGCCACGCCCCCAGACAAACCGGAAGTCCGCCATTTTGACAGGAAGTCTGGAAAATGCTGAGCCAGCGTTTTCGCTGACGTCGCATTTTAACGAACTCCTCCTAGGGCGTTTCACCAAATGAGCTCCAAATCGCTCCAGCTCATCTACAGATGTGGGGCATCAAAAGTTATCCACATTTTTTTGCTAAGTTTTACGGTTTGTGTGCGGCGAAGCCGCAATCTTTACGAAGAATTTTGCGACTTTTTTGTGGCATTTTTGATTCTTTTTTATTGCGTTTTCATTCTGGTCATCAGGAGGCGGGCTCTTAATGACCAGCTCAACACAGGAAATGCTCTTAATGCACTGGGGAATCATATCATGGATTTGGATGAGGACCTAACCTTTAAATCTCAAATTCTTCTGACTTAGGTCACATCTCCATGGAGACGGGCTGGAGACGCCCCTCCAGGTAAAGTTACTCATGTCTTAGGGGAGGATCCGCTCACAGCAAAGGCTCATGTCTGTTTGTCATGAAATGAATCCTTGTATTCAATATTATTTATTGGGTAGAATTTTACGCGGTGTGGCTTTAACATAACGGTCGTTTGGAGGAGGAGCCTCTGAGAAGAATCACAAACAAACAGAAGAATCAGCTTCATCTGAGTCTGAATGTCCCTCACTGGTTTACTGCAGCGCCCCCTTGTGGCAGACTAAAGTCAGCTCACTGCTTCCTCCTGGAGGAGCCGCTGTTTCCACTGAGCTTATTTAAGAAGCTTTATTATAATTTTAAAGTCAACGTTTGCAAAGGTTCGAGCTGAATGTTCTGAGGTCGGTCTGATCTCCTCACAGGAGCCAGAGGGGGCGCTAAAGAGCTTTATTCACTTTGCCTTCAGTCTGAGTCTGACTTGTGTCAAATGCCTTTGTTTTTATTGTTTTTATAGTTTTATTTTGTTTTGAACAGAATAAAGGTCACATGACCCTGTGCCGCGCTCTGATTGGTCCAAGTGTTATTTTTTAGTTCAGTTTTGTTTGGGTTCGATTCCCTCCTGGACGCCTCATTTGAAAGCTAAGACCTACAAAATGATTGTAACTTTTTTCTTTTCGTCACGTTTTTATCACCTATTTATTTTAATTTTTTGGCATGTTTGATGCTCTTTCTGTCGTGTTATTTTGCCTTTTCTGCACATTTTGTCTCTTTTGACTCGTTTCATTGTTTTCGTTGCTTTTGGTGCCTTTTTTTAAACCTTGTTCAGAGTTTTTTTGCTCTCGTTTCCTCCTCACATCCTGTTTGATGTTTTATGAAACTGTCAGGTCAGAAATGCACTGGTCTGATTTAAGAGAAACATTCACACATTAACACCAGAAGTTCCAGCTGAGTTTAGACACTAGTGTCTAATTTCTTTACAATAAAGTCGTAAGATGAAGCGAGGGCGCCCTCCTCTGGGCAAACCTTATATGACATAGTAATAATCAGAGACATTTACTCTACAGCACAGGAACTACTCTTTACTTTTACTATTAATATTATAATGAAGTATCTGCATCTCACTACAGTAAAATGAACGTTACTTCAGTAAGTAAGTAAATCTGACAAAAAGTATTTATTTTTCTTTACAATCATATAAATATATATATATTATATTTATATATAATGTAATTTTATTATTATTTCTACTGTTTATTTTTTTTATTACTATTATTCCGGTTGCTGTGGGCGGGTCCTGTTGCTAAGGCCTCATGAGCAGATTTCCTCACAGACCAATGGGAAACAGCGCAGTCGTGCCGTGATTACAAGCCGCGCTCTGATTGGCCGCGGGTGTACCCGCCTCCTCCGTAAACGTGCTCTGATTGGCTGCTGCCTCGTGTTTAGCGCTGCGTCGCGGATCGTGTTCCGGATTCTCCGCAGCTCCGCAGGTAAAGCCCGTGTTTTACTCTTTATTAATGTCTTTATTGTTTAATATTTCACATGTTTAGTCGCACATGGTCTTTATAATCTCTTTATAATCTCTTTATGATCCGTCTGCGTGACTCTGCGCGTGACGGATCGTGTCACTTTTTAACCTGAATAATGAAGCGCAAAGTCAGTTTATCTGGAAGAGTTCAGTGACTTGTTACTAACGGGGACATTTACACTTAAGCTAAATCCTCTTTATTAAACCGCAGTTAAACACGTTTAGATTAAACTTCAAACCTGTCTCACATTTTCAGGAGGATTTTATTCACTAAAAGTGAAAGTCGTGGGGGAAGTCAAGAGATCTAGATTTGATCTTTTTACATGATTTGAACTTGTCAGACAAAGCAATGGAAACATTGGCTGTAAAATATAATTAATTATGAAAAAACGTCGGTCCTTTAGTTTTGCTGATGTCGTTTTGTTCGGTTTCAAAGCAGATGAAGTTTAGGCAGATTTATTCTTACGTTTTCTGCTCCATAAGACACAATGAATAAACTACAGAACATTTAAATGTACAGTTCTATAGTTCTTGGTTCAAATACAAATATTATATAAAATGATTTTGTGTTTTTTAGAGACAAAATGTCCTCACCTGCAGAAGGTGCTCATGGAAAGAAAACATAGATTATGATCATGTTGTTGCATAAAATTGCTAATAAGAGAAGATAATCCTTAAGATCACTCCGGGTGGTGAAATGTGCAAACAGTTAAGTCATAAAAGAAGAGGCATCTTATGTACAGTGAGTAAAAGCAAAAATCTTAAGAGACAGAAATATAAACAATAAGGAAATAAAAATAATAATAAAATTAGACCAGACTGTAAAGAGTCAAGGTCGGCATCGTCAGTGCAAAGTTTAGTCCTAGTGCAGGTTAATAGTGAATAAAGTGGCGCTGAAAAAGAATATTGCACGGAGTTTTGCAAAGGAGTTATTGCACATTTTACTTTCCCATTTTCATTTAAATATAATTTTAGTGTCAGTTTCACCGTTAAATCTGGAGGTTCTGATTGGCTCTGGGGGAAAACGTGCCACAAGACACTTTTTATTTAAGACCAACATCTTTAAGAAGGATTTTTGAAAATGTAAACACAACTTCCCAAAGTGTTGTATCTGTGTTATATTGTGTTTACATAAGAACCACCGAAGCATGTGGCTCATGTGACCCTTTGCTCTACTCGAGTACTAAACATTATTCTATTACTCCAATACTTTTAATACAAATCCTTCAGCAGGAAACTGGCCAAATGTGAGAACCTCACTCATACATACAGTGGGTGCATAAGTATCGCCCCCCCTTTAACTTTACTATGGACCATAAACAGAAATATATTTAATTTAAATTTCATGTGAAAGACACATAAAAGTTTAGTCCCTTTGTCTGCACATGCGCCCTGTGTATATTCCTCCCGTCTTTAGCCGCTGCTGTCTCCCACAAAGGAAATTACCATATTTGGATTACAGCGTCATTTCGGTCACAGCCTTTCCTGCTACACGTGGATACCAAACTTGTCAGTGTTTGTGAATGAATAAGCGTGGGAAAGACCAGGGAGCGACACAGACGTGTGGGAGGACATTTTTACAAACTGTTGCAAAACCTTTTAAACGTTTCCAGGCTCTGTCAGTCGTCATGGACCTGGTTCTGGACGTGCGGACAGTTATGTGCTGACCCCGTACGTGTACCCCTCCTCCTGGCCTGAGGGGGGCGCTCTGAGGCAAATCCTGAGTCTGCTGGTTCTCACTAACCTGGGGGCCGCTGTGCTGTACCTGGGGCTGGGCGCCATCAGCTACTTCTGTGTCTTCGACCACGCCCTCAAGAAGCACCCGCACTTCCTACAGGTGAGACACTTCCTCCAGGTGTGACACTTCCTCTAGAGGAGACACTTCCAGGTGTGACACTTCCTCCAGGTGAGACACTTCCTACAGGTGGACACTTCCTTCAGTAGACACTTCCTCCAGGTGAGACACTTCCTCCAGGTGAGACACTTCCTCCAGGTGAGGCACTTCCTCCAGGTGAGACACTTCCTCCAGGTGAGACACTTCCTCCAGTGAGACACTTCCTCCAGGTGAGGCACTTCCTCCAGGTGTGACACTTCCTCCAGGTGTGACACTTCCTCTAGAGGAGACACTTCCTCCAGGTGAGACACTTCCTCCAGGTGAGACACTTCCTCCAGGTGAGACACTTCCTCCAGGTGAGACACTTCCTTCTGTGAGACACTTCTACAGGTGAGACACTTCCTCCAGGTGAGACACTTCTCCAGGTGAGACACTTCCTCCAGGTGAGGCACTTCTCTAGGTGGACACTTCCTCCAGGTGTGACACTTCCTCCAGGTGTGACACTTCTCTAGAGAGGTGAGACACTTCCTCCAGGTGAGACACTTCTCCAGGTGAGACACTTCTCCAGGTGAGACACTTCCTCCAGGTGAGACACTTCCTCAGGTGAGCACTTCCTCCAGGTGGCACTTCCTCAGGTGAGGCACTTCCTCCAGGGAGACACTTCTCAGTGAGACACTTCCTCCAGGTGAGGCACTTCCTCAGGTGAGACACTTCCTCCAGGTGAGACACTTCCTCCAGGTGTGGCACTTCCTTAGGAGACACTTCTCAGTGAGACACTTCCTCCAGTGGGCACTTCCTCTAGAGGAGACACTTCCTCTAGAGGAGACACTTCCTCTAGAGGAACACTTCCTTCATGTGAGGCACTTCCTCTAGAGGAGGCACTTCCTCTAGAGGAGACACTTCCTCAGGGAGGCACTTCCTCCAGGTGAGACACTTCCTCCAGGTGACACTTCCTCCAGGTGAGACACTTCCTTCATGTGAACACTTCCTCAGGTGAGGCACTTCTCCAGGTGAGACACTTCCTCCAGGTGAGACACTTCCTCCAGGTGAGACACTTCCTCCAGGTGTGGCACTTCCTTCATGTGAGACACTTCCTCATGTGAGACACTTCCTCCAGGTGCACTTCCTCATGGAGACACTTCCTCCAGGTGAGGCACTTCCTCTAGGGACCTTCCGAGACACTTCCTCTAGAGGAGACACTTCCTTCATGTGAGCACTTCCTCCAGGTGAGGCACTTCCTCTAGAGGAGCACTTCCCTAGAGGAGACAACTTCCTCTAGAGGAGACACTTCCTCCAGGTGAGACACTTCCTCAGTGAGACACTTCCTCCAGGTGAGGACACTTCCTCCAGGTGAGACACTTCCTCCAGGTGAGACACTTCCTCAGGTGAGACACTTCCTTCAGGTGAGACACTTCCTCCAGGTGGACACTTCCTCCAGGTGAGCACTTCCTCAGGTGAGACACTTCCTCCCAGGTGTGACACTTCCTCAGGTGAGACACTTCCTCCAGGTGAGACACTTCCTCTCAGGGAGACACTTCCTCCAGGTGAGACACTTCCTCCAGGTGAGACACTTCCTCAGGTGAGACACTTCCTTCAGGTGAGACACTTCCTCAGGTGAGACACTTCCTCTCATGTGAGACACTTCCCTCCAGGTGAGACACTTCCTCTAGAGGAGACACTTCCTCTAGAGGAGACACTTCCTCTAGAGGAGACACTTCCTCAGGTGAGACACTTCCTCTAGAGGAGACACTTCCTCTAGAGGAGACACTTCCTCTAGAGGAGACACTTCCTCAGGGAGACACTTCCTACAGGTGAGACACTTCCTCTAGGGAGACACTTCCTCCAGGTGAGACACTTCCTCCAGGTGTGACACTTCCTCCAGGTGAGACACTTCCTAGAGTGAGACACTTCCTCTAGAGGAGACACTTCCTCCAGGTGAGACACTTCCTCCAGGTGAGACACTTCCTCAGGTGAGACACTTCCTACAGGTGAGACACTTCCTCCAGGTGAGACACTTCCTCCAGGTGAGACACTTCCTCCAGGTGAGACACTTCCTCTAGAGGAGACACTTCCTACCAGGTGAGACACTTCCTCCAGGTGAGACACTTCCTCCAGGTGTGACACTTCCCTAGAGGAGACACTTCCTCCTAGAGGAGACACTTCCTCTAGAGGAGACACTTCCTCTAGAGGAGACACTTCCTCAGGTGAGACACTTCCTCAGGTGAGACACTTCTCCAGGTGAGACACTTCCTCCAGGTGTGACACTTCCTCCAGGTGAGACACTTCCTCTAGAGGAGACACTTCCTCAGGGGACACTTCCTCAGGTGAGACACTTCCTACAGGGAGACACTTCCTCCAGGTGAGACACTTCCTCCAGGTGAGACACTTCCTCAGGTGAGACACTTCCTCCAGGTGAGACACTTCCTCTAGAGGAGACACTTCCTCCAGGTGTGACACTTCCTTCCTCAGGTGAGACACTTCCTCTAGAGGAGACACTTCCTCAGGTGAGACACTTCCTCCAGGTGAGACACTTCCTCCTAGCAGTGAGGACACTTCCTCTAGGGAGACACTTCCTCCAGGTGTGACACTTCCTCTAGAGGAGACACTCCTCTAGAGGAGACACTTCCCTCCTCCAGGTGAGACACTTCCTACAGGTGAGACACTTCTCCAGGTGAGACACTTCCTCCAGGTGAGACACTTCCTCTAGAGGAGACACTTCCTCATCAGGTGAGGACACTTCCTCCAGGTGAGACACTTCCTCTAGAGGAGACACTTCCTCCAGGTGAGACACTTCCTCTAGAGGAGACACTTCCTCCAGGTGAGACACTTCCTCCAGGTGAGACACTTCCTCAGGGAGACCCCCAACACTTCCTACAGGTGAGACACTTCCTCCAGGTGTGACCTTCCTCAGGGAGACCTCCTCAGGTGAGACACTTCCTCTAGAGGCACTCCTCTAGAGGAGACACTTCCTCCAGGTGAGACACTTCCTCCAGGTGAGACACTTCCTCCAGGTGAGACACTTCCTCCAGGTGAGACACTTTCCTCTAGAGGAGACACTTCCTACAGGTGAGACACTTCCTCTAGAGGAGACACTTCCTACCAGGTTGAGACACTTCCTCCTAGAGGTGAGACACTTCCTCCAGGTGAGACACTTCCTCCAGGTGAGACACTTCCTCTAGAGGAGACACTTCCTACAGGTGAGACACTTCCTCCAGGTGTGACACTTCCTCATGTGAGACACTTCCTCCAGGTCATGGAGACACTTCCTTCATGTGAGACACTTCCTCCAGGTGAGACACTTCCTCCAGGTGAGACACTTCCTCCAGGTGAGACACTTCCTTCATGTGAGATACTTCCTCCAGGTGAGGCACTTCTCAGGAACTCCTCCAGGTGTGGACACTTCCTCCAGGTGTGACACTTCCTCCAGGTGTGACACTTCCTCCAGGTGAGGACGACACTTCCTCCAGGTGTGGCACTTCCTCCATGTGGAGACACCTTCCTCTCAGGTGAGGCACTTCCTTCATGTGAGACACTTCCTCCAGGTGAGGCACTTCCTTCATGTGAGACACTTCCTCCAGGTGAGACACTTCCTTCATGTGAGACACTTCCTCCAGGTGAGGCACTTCCTTCATGTGAGACACTTCCTCCAGGTGAGGCACTTCCTTCATGTGAGACACTTCCTCCAGGTGAGGCACTTCCTCCAGGTGTGGCACTTCCTCCAGGTGTGACACTTCCTCTAGAGGAGACACTTCCTCTAGAGGAGACACTTCCTCTAGAGGAGACACTTCCTCCAGGTGAGACACTTCCTTCATTGAGACACTTCCTTCATGTGAGACACTTCCTCCAGGTGAGGCACTTCCTCAGGTGAGGCACTTCCTCTAGAGGAGACACTTCCTCTAGAGGAGACACTTCCTTCATGTGAGACACTTCCTCCAGGTGAGGCACTTCCTCCAGGTGTGACACTTCCTCCAGGTGTGACACTTCCTCTAGAGGAGACACTTCCTTCATGTGAGACACTTCCTCCAGGTGAGGCACTTCCTCCAGGTGTGACACTTTCTCTAGAGGAGACACTTCCTCTAGAGGAGACACTCCTCTAGAGGAGACACTTCCTCTAGAGGAGACACTTCCTCCAGGTGAGACACTTCCTCTAGAGGAGACACTTCCTCTAGGTGAGACACTTCCTCTAGGTGAGACACTTCCTCTAGAGGAGACACTTCCTCTAGAGGAGACACTTCCTCTAGAGGAGACACTTCCTCTAGAGGAGACACTTCCTCTAGAGGAGACACTTCCTCTAGAGGAGACACTTCCTCTAGAGGAGACACTTCCTCTAGAGGAGACACTTCCTCTAGAGGAGACACTTCCTCCAGGTGAGACACTTACTGAATAGTCTGAATACTTTACTCAAGGAAAATGTAAATGGAAAAGTAACAGATTACTAATTGATCTGCGTCTATTCCCCGTTTTCCGCCCCGTCGACTTTTGCTTTGTCTCTGCACTTCCTGTGTATTGATTCTTCCGGTAGAGCGTGAGGTCCGTTCATTAAGAACGAAGGGAAAATGTTCGTCGCTAAAATGTGGTGTTTTAATAAAACATTGGCCGTTGTGTGAAATTATTTGCACGTATCGGTATCGGCAAGTACTCAATCAAACAAACTTTATTTATAAAGCACTTTTCATACCGAAGGCATCACAAAGTTCTTTACAGATTACAACATTTAAATCAAGTATCCAGGCAAACATAATGTCCAAATAAGAGTCAGCAGTAGGTGGCGACGAGCGGCGCGGGTGTCCCCCTGACTCTCCAGCACGGCAAGGAAAAACTCAAAACCCGGTGGGAGAAACGAGAAACCTTGGGGAGAACCACAGAAGCTGGAAAGATCCACTCCATGGACGGACAGGCTATAGAGACCCAGGCCGATGGGATCCCCTCAGCAGACGGGCCAGGATCGAGACCATCCAGTCCTTGTTGTCAATCCAGTGGGCAGGGTTCCTCCGTTCAGCCGGGTTCCTCCGTTCAGCCGGGTTCCTCCATTCGATCTAGACAGACACTCCCAAGGGGGAGTGGGACAGGAGACACCATGTGAATAGTAATGAACAGACTACAGATAAGATAAATATTGTATCATAATAAGACAAAGTTTGCAGTAAGAAGAAGAAGAGGATAGCGCTCAGTGTACCGTACTTCCCACAGCAGTGTTTCTCCTAAGGCAGCTTTACTTCAGGCTGAGGGTTAGAGCTTTACCTAACTGACCTGATCATAAGCTAATTCAAAGAGGTACGTTTGAGCCTAGTCTTAAATGTAGGGACTGTGTCTGCTTCTTTAACGTGAGCTGGAAGTTTATTCCATAAAACCGGAGCTTGGAGCTAAAGGCTCTCCCTCCTACAGTGATTTGGAGCTAAGCTCTTCCACCTACAGTGATTTTGGAGACCCGAGGAATCACTAGTAGCCCTGAGTTTTGAGAGCGGAGTGCTCTGGTTGGCTGATATGAAACGATAGCGTCTTGGAGATAAAGCGGAGCCATACCTTTATGGCTTTAAATGTGAGGGGCAGGATTTTAAATTTGATTCTAAATTCAACAGGAAGCCAATGGAGAGACTTAGCACGTACTCAAATCAAAGTACTCGTATCGGTTTGACAAAAAGTGGTATAGGTGACGTAAATAATGTTTCTTCTGTAAATCCCGTCTTTTTTCTGTTAATGCAATTTTTCCGTAAATACTATAATAATATCAATCAGTCAATCAATATTTGTTTATTTAGCGCCTTAACAACATCCAAAAAGGTGCACAGAGAATAAAAACACAGACTAAGAAAAGACTAGTGGCAGGATTAGGTGTATTAGTAGTAATAATAATAATAATAATAATAATAATAATAATAATAATAATAATAATAATAATAATAATAAATAATAATAATAATGATGACAACAATAATTAAAGCCGATCACGGCTTTAATTCATCTGTTTTTTTAAGCGAGAGCAGACAGGTTTACCCAGGGTAACGAGGCTACAGCAGAGTAGCCCGGCATAAAGCCAGACTGACTTTATTTATAAATACATATAAAGACAGTCTGGAATTGTGGTAATAAGACGCGATTTCCAAATCGAGATTCGAGGTGGGGCTAAGGATCGCAGTTTGAACGAGAGCGAACCAATCAAACACAAAACGACCTACACTTTGCGTTTATGTTCTCCTCCATGATTGTTTGTAGTCCACACGTGCAGTCGAGTAAACGTTCAGGTGAAAGTCTTCAGAGAAGCTTCTTCTGTGGCTTTAAGTCCAGCTCATTTGAAACTGAAGAAAGGGCGCTGGTAAAAGATCGCTGTGCGCGGCCGCCATCTTCACTGTTTTGGTTACGGCCCGGAGGAGCACTGGTGTTTGATGGGAAATCCTCCCGCCTCCCGTGCTATGATTGGCTCGTCTTGGTTTTGCCGGAGTCAGCGAGAATCACATCGCACAATTCCAGACTGTATCCCCATGTATCTCTGAACATGGAGGATCAGTCTGGCTCACATTTATTCCCCTCCATTTTCTCCATTGTATTGACATTTCCCCCAGTTTTGCCTCAATTGTTTCCCTTCTGTCCCCCCATTTCTTCCTCTTTAGTTCACCATATTATGAAACAGTTTTTCCCCCATTTTTAATGAGGTTGGACCCATAGGCGCAAATGTATGTTCTTCCCAGTAGGTTCCCACTGCCCAGTCAAAAAAGAAAGAGTAGGGCTCGGGAATGATCTTGCAGTCTCGTGGTTGGGAACCCGGTGCTCTACCTATGGAGCTAAATGAGCGGAGGGAACGTTTATCAGTCTTATGAAACGCCCCGCGCTCGTGTATTTGCAGGAAAAGGAGCAGCGGACTTACAGGTTAGGGAATATTTATTGAATCATTTTGTAATTACGGAAAATTTGCCTGGGTGCCCAAAGATGTGACAGGGTGCTCCAGCCCCCTCGATGGGTGAAACAATATTTTGGTCATACCCATGTAGGGGGAGGAACACACAGAGAGATGGACAGGAAACAACCAATCAGAACTTCCTTTTTTCTGTGACAGAGGTGTAGTATAAAGGCATAGGAGTCTAAATGTGTGGCTTTTGTGAGTAAAGGTGAAAATTAATGAATTTGAGGTGAAACTCTGACAGAGACCAGCGTACTGCCAGGCTGAGAACTCTGGCTATTTTCACGGAGGATGGGCCACTTACAAGCCACTTACACTTATTTTAAAGGCATTTTTGGCGGGAGCGGCTGTGTTTGAACATCATTACGTACAGCTTAGGAATGTGCATGCGCGCTGTGTTGGGTTCATTCCAATCCAACAAAGTCTGTGAACGATATGAGACTTTGAATTTTGTTGAAAATGGCCTCGGAGTGTCGGGCTTGGCATGACCACGCCCGATAATGCAGAAATTTAAATGATGATCCTTAAAGGAACAGGCCACCGTTTTTACATACTGAGATATGTCTTACCCGAGCGTAGACGAGTTGATACCTGTCTGGTCTTTGTGCTCGTGGAAGAACGTGGTCGCTTCCAACTTCACCCCCGTTTGGAACTGTAGGAATATACTGGGAGAGGCCAAATGCTAACAACATCTTTGGTCGTTTTGCGTGACTCGGGGAACGCACAAAGACCAGGTATGCATCAACTCGTCTAAGTTAAGGTAAGAACATATCTCAGTATGTAAAAACGGTGGCCTGTTCCTTTAAGCCCACATGCGTCTGGGATATTTTTACCGAAATTTAGGGCTTTCCAATGAAATTTCGGGGATCAGGTGTCAAAAGTTCAAGAGGTAAGATTTTGAAGGTTTGACGTTCAGGCCAAGATGGCCGACTTCCTGTAGCATCTAGGGCGGAGCCATAATATAATTTTTTAAATGTTTTTAATGCCCCTGGCCAATGTCACCTTTGTATGATGGCATTTTTTTGCGAATGGGCTCCCATTGACTCCATTTAAACTGCCTGTTTGAGGGGGCGCCACAGAGCCATCTTTTATTATTTTCTCTCGCGGACCACACCCAAAATTAGAGCTCGCAGAGCACTAATTTCTGATCCCTGTTACTAGCGTATCGGTGCACGTTTGCTCCGTGGATTCTTGCATTTTCGGTCTCCGTTATTGATTTTAATTAATCCCTCGCGGGACACTGCGTGTCCGTTGCTCGGGCCTAATAATAATGCATTGGCTTTATATAGCGCTTTATCGGACACTCAAAGACGCTTTACATTGCATTATGCATTCATTCCATACTTGGTGGTGGTAAACTACTATTGTAGCCACAGCTGCCCTGGAGTAGACTGACTGAAGCGAGGCAGCCAGTCTGCGCCATCGGCCCCTCCCACCACCACCAACCACTCACTACATTTGCCTTCCTGGTGTTACCAAATGGTCATCCAAGTACCAGGTCCGTCCTGCTGAGCTTCCAAGGTCTAAATGCGATTGTTTCTTGTGTAGAACCAGGTGCGGCGGGAGATCCGTTACGCACTGACGTCGTTGCCGTGCATCAGCGTCCCGACGGTGGCGCTGTTCTTTGCTGAGGTCAGAGGTTACAGCCGACTGTACGACCGCGTCTCCGACCACACCCTCGGTAAGCCCGCCCACTCTTTTTCATAGGTTTCAAACCTCAGTCTGAACTTTAAATGTCTCTGATCATTATTGAAGGAAAGAGAGACAGACATCTCGGCAGAACGAGCTCTCTCTTTAAGAGGGTTGATTTAAAAGTAAAATAATTAGTGTTTTAATTAAACTGATCATTATTGATTTTGGACGTCATTTATCATCTTTGTAAATGTTCCCTTAAAGGCGCTCAGACAGAAATCAGAGCAGGAGCAGTTTAGTTTAGACTGTGCATCTGCAGTTAACTCGTTTTTGTCACATGTGTATTTGTCACATGTGTATTTGTCACATGTGTATTTGTCACATGTGTATTTGTCACATGTGTATTTGTCACATGTGTGTGAGTAAATCCGGTGGAACTCGCCACAAAATAACACTCGCTCAATATTAATACGACTCACCATTTAAAATGTGTTTCAGGCTGGACGGGCTTCTTCGTCAGCGTGATCTCCTTCCTCTTCTTCACCGACATGTGCATCTACTGGATCCACCGCTTCCTTCACCACAGGAGCATCTACAAGGTGTGTTCAGGAGCAGCGGGAATTTCTGATGCTTAAAGTAACTGTCTGAAATGTTGGCATTCGGTTGGATTCAAACCGATCAAACTGTCTCTGAAAATATGGACGTCACTATTTGTGTCTCCTGTGTCTTGTTTCCTATTTTTACCTCCATTTTCCCCCAAAATTTTCCATTTTTCCCCTTTAAACAGTGTGATGTCTGACAGTTTAACGCTAAACACAGTTTTGCCCCAAGGGTGCATATTATCGCCCTTGTTATTCTCAGTATACACAAATGAAATCAGATATGACACAAACAATTTAACATTGATCAAATACGCTGATGACATGGCATTGTTCGCACGTCTCACTAACACTCACTATGTAAACTCAACACTATGTAAACTCAACACTATGTAAACTCAGCACTATGTAAACTCAGCACTATGTAAACTCAACACTATGTAAACTCAACACTATGTAAACTCAGCACTATGTAAACTCAACACTATGTAAACTCGACACTATGTAAACTCAACACTATGTAAACTCAGCACTATATAAACTCGACACTATGTAAACTCGTCACTATGTAAACTCGACACTATGTAAACTCGACACTATGTAAACTCGACACTATGTAAACTCAGCACTATGTAAACTCAACACTATGTAAACTCAACACTATGTAAACTCAACACTATGTAAACTCGACACTATGTAAACTCGACACTATGTAAACTCGACACTATGTAAACTCGACACTATGTAAACTCAGCACTATGTAAACTCGACACTATGTAAACTCGACACTATGTAAACTCGACACTATGTAAACTCGACACTATGTGAACTCAACACTATGTAACTCGTCACTATGTAAACTCGACACTATGTAAACTCGACACTATGTAAACTCGACACTATGTAAACTCAGTACTATGTAAACTCAACACTATGTAAACTCGACACTATGTAAACTCGACACTATGTAACTCGACACTATGTAAACTCAGCACTATGTAAACTCAGTACTATGTAAACTCAGTACTATGTAAACTCGACACTATGTAAACTCGACACTATGTAAACTCGACACTATGTAAACTCGACACTATGTAAACTCGAACTATGTAAACTCGACACTATGTAAACTCAGTACTATGTAAACTCGACACTATGTAAACTCGACACTATGTAAACTCGTCACTATGTAAACTCGACACTATGTAAACTCCAGTAACTATGTAAACTCAGTACTATGTAAACTCGACACTATGTAAACTCGACACTATGTAAACTCAACACTATGTAAACTCAACACTATGTAAACTCGAGCTCATGAAATGGTTTCAGGACAGTAACCTCCAGCTTAACGTAAATAAGACCAAAGAAATGTGCTTCACCAGCCAAAGGAAACTGGAGCCGTCAAACCCACTGTTCGAACCACTTCAGTTAACGGATATGAAGTAGAGCAAGTGACTCATTCAAATATTTAAGAACAATTCTTTCACATTTAATGAACATGTTGACTGTGTTTACAAGAAAGCACAGCAAAGGCTTTTCCTGCTGCGTCAGCTGAGAGGTTTTGATGTCAGTGACCGTATCTTAATAAGAGTTTATCAGTGTTTAATTGAGAGCGTACTGATATTAAACATAGTCTCTTGGTTTGGTCATTGAACTGTCAAAAACAAGGCTAAACTGGCAGAGTTGTTTAAACAGGGCAGTAAAATAAACAGGCCAACTACAAACCAATTTGTCTTGTCATTGTCCCATTACTTTGAGCTCCTTCCATCACGGCAGAGATACAGACTCTAACCCTAACCCTTGTGCCAAGAAAAATATGTACAGGAATTCTTTGTTTCCTTCGCCATCAAGGAGCTGAATAAGTTGTAACCGCTAATGTCGTTGGTTCGGCTAATCCATTCCGTTATTTGTTTTATGAGTTACTACACCGGTTCAATCCAGTGAGTCTGTGTTTTTTACGGATCCAATCTGCGTTTCGCGCTCAGTGACCCAGGCCATGCGGCCGTGTTTATTTGAGGCTTCGCCAGAAAAGATCAGAGCAACAGGGCAGAGACAGGAGCTACAGAGCGAGTAAGTTTAACTACAGCATTAGATGAGAATAAAACTAACATTAAATCCCTTTGGCACTTTGTAAATAAGAAAATCCAACCCAAGCTAAATGTAACAGTTGAGTTTAGCCTAAACTGTTTAGGTGAAGCTGTTGCATCTGTTTCACATGAAGTCACTGACGTTAGCTCTGTTGGATTCTGTAGAAAGTCCTGAACTTAGCCTTAAATGATGATTTTGCCTCCTCTTGTTTTAAGCAGAACAGACTCAAACTGTGGAACTCACTGATCAATATTAAACATGAATATGAGGAAAAAACACCCATGGGAAAAATAAATAATGGTCGCCTACATTAGGCTAATCTAATAATAGTATATTACATTCTCAAACTTTCTAAAACACAGTATTGTTTCCTAAGTCATCAAAACGCTTTACAGTTAAACTGAATTGTGCATCATATAGAATTCAAACAATAAATTGTTACAAAGAATAACATTTGCTAACATGCACGTGTAACCATACCCCCCCCCCCCCCCCCTGCCAAACCAGTAAACCCAGGGGAAACACTGTCTCGTATAGGTGTTCTCATGTTCTCATGTTCCGTCCTCAGCTGTTCCACAAGCCGCACCACATCTGGAAGGTTCCGTCTCCGTTTATGATCTCTCGTATCGGTGTCTCTCCTGTCCGTGTTCTCATGTTCTCATGTCCGTGTTCTCATGTTCTCCTGTCCGTGTTCTCCTGTCCGTGTTCTCATGTTCTCTGTCTGTGTTCTCATGTTCTCCTGTCCGTGTTCTCATGTTCTCATGTCCATGTTCTCATGTCCGTGTTCTCATGTTCTCCTGTCCGTGTTCTCATGTTCTCCTGTCCGTGTTCTCATGTTCTCCTGTCCGTGTTCTCATGTTCTCATGTCCGTGTTCTCATGTTCTCATGTCCGTGTTCTCATGTTCTCCCTGTCCGTGTTCTCATGTTCTCCTGTCCGTGGTTCTCATGTTCTCATGGTCCGGTGTCTCATGTTCTGCCTGTCCGTGTTCTCCTGTCCGTGTTCTCAATGTTCTCATGTCCGTGTTCTCATGTTCTCGTGTCCGTTGTTCCATGTCTCGTGTCCGCTTGTTCTCCATGTTCTCCTGTCCGTGTTCTCATGTTCTTCCTGTCCGGTTCTCATGTTCTCATTGTCCGTTAGTTCTCGTGTTCTCCTGTCTGGTGTTCTCATGTTTCTCATGTCCGTGTTCTCATGTTCCCCTGCCTGTTTCTCATGTTCCCCTGTCCGTGGTTCTCCATGTTCCCCTGTCCGTTGTTCTCATGTTCTCATTGTCCGTTGTTTCTCATGTTCCCCTTGTCCTGTTCTCAGTATCTCGTGTTCTCAGTATCTAGTGTCCTAGTATCTCGTGTTCTCAGTATCTCATGTTCTCAGTATCTCGTGTTCTCAGTATCTCATGTTCTTCATGTTCTCCTGTCCGTGTCTCATTGTTTCTCAGTCCGTGTTCTCATTGTTCT
This sequence comes from Neogobius melanostomus, assembly GCA_007210695.1. NCBI lineage: Eukaryota > Metazoa > Chordata > Actinopteri > Gobiiformes > Gobiidae > Neogobius > Neogobius melanostomus. The sequence continues at coordinate 89,972 of VHKM01000245.1, forward strand.
CCTGTCCGTTCTCATGTTCTCCTGTCCGTTGTTCTCATTTCTCATGTCGTGTTCTCATGTTCTCCTTCCGTGTCAATGTTCTCATGTCCGATGTTCTCATGTTCTCATGTCCGTGTTCTTATGTTCTCCGTCCGTGTTCTCATGTTCTCCTGTCCGTGCTTATGTCTCATGTCCGTGTTCTCATGTTTCTCATGTCCGTGTTCTTATGTTCTCATGTCCGTGTTCTCATGTTTCATGGTCCGTGTTCTTCATGTCTCCTGTACCGTGTTCTAATGTTCTCCTGTCCGATGTTCTCATGTTCTCCTGTCTTCGGTGTTCTTATGTTCTCATTTCCGTGTCTAGTTCTCCTGTCCTTGTTCTCATGTTCTCCTGCTCCGTTTGTCTCAGTTCTCCTGTCCGTGTTCTTATGCTTCTCATGGTCCGTGTTTCTCATGTTCTCCTGTTCCGTGTTCTCATGTCTCCTGTCCGTGTTCTCATGTTCTCCTGTCCGTGTTCTCATGTTCTCCTGTCCGTGTTTCTCATGTTCTCGTGTCCGTTTCTCAATGTTCTCGTGTCCGTGTTCTCATGTTCTCCTGTCTCCGTGTTCTTATGTTCTCCTGTTCCGTGTTCTCATGCTTCTCCTGTCCGGTTCCTCATGTTCTCCTGCCGTGTTCTTATGTTCTCATCTGTCCCGTTGTTCTCATGTTCTCCTGTCCGTGTTCTCATGTTCTCCTGTCCCGGTGTTCTCATGTTCTCCTGTCCGATGTTCTCATGTTCTTCGTGTCCGTGTTCTCAGTGTTCTCCTGTCCGTGTTTCTCATGTTCTCGTCTTGTCCGTTTCGTCATGTTCTCCTGTCCGTTCTCATGTTCTCATGTCCGATTCTCAATGTTCTCCTGTCCGTGTTCTTCATGTCTCCTGTCCGTGTCTCATGTTCCCTGTCCGTGCTGTTCTCATGTTCTCATGTCCGATGTTCTCATGTCTCCTGGTCCGTGTTCTCATGTTCTCCTGTCCGTTTGCTTCTCATGTTCTCCTGTCCGTGTTCTTCATGTTTCTCATGTCCGTGTTCTCATGTTCTCCTGTCCGTGTTTTCTCCTGTCCGTGTTCTCATGTTCTCATGTCCGTGTTCTCGTGTTTCTCCTGTCCGTGATTCTCATGTTCTCCTGGTCCGTGTTCTCATGTTCTTCCTGTCTGTGTCTCATGTTCTTCCTGTCCGTGTTCTCATGTTCTCATGTCCGTGTTCTCGTGTTCTCCTGTCCGTGTTCTCATGTTCTCCTGTCCGTGTTCTCCTGTCCGTGTTCTCATGTTCTCCTGTCCGTTGTTCTCATGTTTCTCATGTCCGTGTTCTCATGTTCCCTGTCCGTGTTCTCCTGTCCGTGTTCTCATGTTCTCATGTCCGTGTCTCGTGTTTCTCCTGTCCGTGTTTCTCATGTTTCTCCTGTCCGTTTGTTCTTCATGTTCTCATCTGTCCGTGTTCTCATGTTCCCCTGTCCGTGTTCTCATGTCCCTGTCCGATGTTCTCATTGTTCCCTGCGTTTCTTCATGTTCTCATGGTCCGGTGTTCTCATGTTCCCCTGTCCTGTTCTCCATGTTACCCCTGTCCGTGTTCTCATGTTTCCCCATGTCCGTGTTCTCATGTTCCCCTGTCCGTGTTCTCATGTTCTCCTGTCCGTGTTCTTCATGTTCTCATGTCCGTCGTTGCTCATGTTCTCCTGTCCGTGTTCTCATGTTCTCATGTCCGTGTTCTCATGTTCTCATGTCCGTTTCTCGTTGTTTCTCCTGTCCGTTGTTCTTCATGTTCTCATGCGGTTCTCATGTTCTCATTGTCCGTAGTTCTAAATGTCTCATTGTCCGTGTTCTCATGTTCTCGTGTCCGGTGTTCTCATGTTCTCCTGTCCGTGCTTCTTTATGTTCTCCTGTCCTGTTTCTCATGCTTTCTCGTGTCCGTTTCTCATGTTTCTTCCTGTCCGTGTTCTAATGTTCTCATGTCCGTGTTCTCATGTTCTTCCTGTCCGTGTTCTCATGTTCTTCATTGTCCGGTGCTTCTCATGTTCTCATGTCCGTGTTCTCATGTTCTCTCTGTCCGTGTTCTCATGTTCTCGTGTCCTGTGTTCTCATGTTCTCCTGTCCGTGTTCTTAATTGTTCTCATATCCGTAGTTCTCATGTTCTCATGTCCGTGTTCTCATGTCTCCTGTCCGTGGTTTCTTCATGTTTCTCGTGTCCGTGTTCTCATGTTCTCGTGTCCGTGTTCTCATGTTCTCCTGTCCGTGTTCTCATGTTCTCGTGTCCGTGTTCTCATGTTCTCCTATCTCGTGTCTCAGTAAATCTCGTGTCCTCAGTATCTCAGTGTCCTCAGTATCTAGTGTTCTCAGTATCTCATGTTCTCAGTATCTCATGTTCTCAGTATCTCGTTTTCTCATTGTTCTCCTGTCCGTGTTCTTATGTCTCATTCCGTGTTCTCATGTTCTCATGTCCGTTGTTCTCATGTTCTTCCTGTCCGTGTTCTCATGTTCTCGTGTTCCGTGTTCTCATGTTCTCTTCATGTTCCGTGTTTCTTTGTTTCTCATGTCCGTGTTCTCATGTTCTCCTGTCGTGTTCTTATGTTTATCTCGTCGTCCTGTTCTCATGTTCTCGTGTCCGTGTTCTCATGTTCTCTGTCCGTGTTTCTCATGTTCTCCTGTCCGTGTTCTTCATGTTCTCCTGTCCGTTTTCTTATGTTCTATGTCCGTGTTCTCTGTTCTCCTGTCCGTGTTCGAATGTTCTCTGTCCGTGTTCTCATGTTCTCCTGTCCGTGTTCTTATGTTCTCCTGTCCGTGTTCTCATGTTCTCGTGTCCGTGGTCTCATGTTCTCCTGTCCGTGTTCTATGTTCTCATTGTCCAGTGTTCCTATGTTCTTCCTGTCCGTGTTCTCATTGTTCTCCTGTCCGTGTTACTCATGTTCTCCTTGTCCGTGGTCTCATGTTCTCCTGTCCGTGTTCTCATGTTCTCCTTGTCCGTGTTTTCTCATGTTCCCCTGTCCGTGTTCTCATGTTTCCTGTCCGTGTCTCCTGTCCGTGTTCTCCTGTCCGTGTTCTCATGTTCTCCTGTCCGTGTTCTCATGTTCTCATGTCCGTGTTCTATTGTTCCCTGTCCGTTTCTCATGTTCTCATGTCCGTGTTCTCATGGTTCCCCTGTCCGTGTTCTCATGTCCCCTGTCCGTGTTCTCATGTTCTCATGTCCGTGTTCTCATGTTTCCTGTCTGTGTTTCTCATTGTTCTCAGTCCGTGTTCTCATGTTCTCCTGTCCGTTTCTCATGTTCTCATGTCACGTGTCTCATGTTCTCATGTCCGTGTTCTCGTGTTCTCTGTCCGTGTTCTCTGTCTCATGTCCGTGTTCTCATGTTCTCCTGTCCTTGTTCTCATGTTCTCATGTCCGGTTCTATGTCTCCTGTCCGTGTTCTTCATGTTCTCCTGCTCCGTGTTCTTATGTCTCATGTCCGTTTCTCATGTTCTCATGTCCGTGTTCTTATGTTCCACTGGTCCTATTCTCCTGGTCCTTGTTCACTGGTCCTATGTTCTCCTGGTCCTATGTTTATCCTGGTCCTATGTTCCACTGGTCCTATGTTCCCCTGGCCTATGTCCGTTGTTCTCTGTTCTCGTGTCCGTGTTCTCATGTTCTCCTGTCCGTGTTCCATGTTCTCCGTCCGTGTTATGTTCTCATGGTCCGTGTTTTCATGTTTCGGTCCGTGTTTCATGTTCTCCTGTCGGTGTTCTTCATGTTCTCGTGTCCGTGTTCTCATGTTCTCCTGTCCGTGTTCTTTATGTTCTCGTGTCCGTGTTTCATGTTCTCCTGTCCGTGTTCTTATGTTTCTTCCTGTCCGTGTTCTTCATGTTCTCCTGTCCGGTTCTATGTTTCTCATGTCCGTGTCTCATGTTCTCGTGTCCGTGTTTCTCATTTCCTGCCTGTCCGTGTTTCTCATGTTTCTCATGTCCGCTTTCTCACTGTTTCTCGTGTCCGTGTTCTCATGTTCTCCTGCCGCGTGTTCTCATGTTCATCGTTTCTCATGTTCTCGTGTCCGTGTTCTCATGTTCTCCTGTCCGTGTCTTATGTTCTCATGTCCGTGTTCTTCATGTTTTCTCGTGTCCGTGTTCTCATGTTCTCCTGTCCGTTGTTCTCATGTTCCCCTGTCCGGTGTTCTTATGTTCTCGTGTCCGTGTCTCATGTCCGTGTTCTTATGTTCTCCTGTCCGTGTCTCATGTTTCTCGTGTCCGTGTTCTCTGCTCCTGTCCGTGTTTCTTTATGTTCTATGTCCGTGTTCTCATGTTCTCCTGTCGTGTTCTAATTTCTCCTGTCCGTGTTCTAATGTCTCATGTCCGTGTGTTCTCATGTTCTCCTGTCCGTGTTCTCAATGTTTCTCCTGTCGTGTTCTCATGTTCTTCCTGTCCGTGTTCTTCATGTCCGTGTTCTCATGTTCTCGTGTCCGTGTTCTCATGTTCTCCTGTCCGTGTTTCTAATGGTTCTCGTGTCCGTTGTTCTCATGTTCTCCTGTCCTGTGTTTCTAATGTTTCTCATGTCCGTGTTCTCATGTTCTCCTGTTCCGTGTTCTCATGTTCTCCTGTCCGTGTTCTCATGTCCTGTCTTATGTTTTCTCCTTGTCCGTGTTCTCATGTTCTCCTGTCCGTGTTCTCATTTCTCTGTCCGTGTTCTTCCATGTTCTCCTGTCCGTTATCTCTTCTGCAGCGTTTCCACAAGCGCACCAACATTGGAAGTCTCCGTCTCCGTTCGCGAAGCCACGCCTTCCACCCTGTGGACGGTTTCTTTGCGGCTCCGTACAATTTACCCGTTCCTCTTCCACGCTGCATAGGGTTGTATCTCGCCCTCTAGCGCTTCTCCAACATCTGAACCACTCCATCCACCGACTGGAGACTAACCGCGTGCCCCGCCTCCTCACGGCCGCTCAGCAACGGCTCGCCCTACGACACCGACCACCACCCTGTTCTTCGACTTAACTAACGGCCAGTACTGTTCACACTCTGGGACCCGGCTCGGGGGTCGTACCGACACCAGAGCGCACTAAGAGGGGACGGGCCGAAGGATGGTGAGGGAGATGGAGAGAGGGCGAGGCGACAGAGGTGCAAGTGAGAATAAAAGGAGGAAGGGACGGGACTGGAAGGAGGTGGTTGAGGGGAGGGCGAGCACAAGATCTGCAAGGAGGAGTAAAGGAGGAGGACGGGGCTGAAGGGAGGTGGTGAGGTGAAGGAGAGGCGTGGCAACAAGAGCTGCAAGGAGGAGTAAAAGGAGGAAGGGAACGGGGCTGAAAATGGAGGTGTGAGGGAGGAGAGGCGTGGCAACAGAAGCTGCAAAGAAGAGTAAAGGAGGAAGGACGGGCTGGAAGTGAGGTGGTGAGGGAGATGGAGGAGAGGCGTGGCACAAGAGCTGCAAAGGAGTGAGTAAAGGAGGAGGAACCGGGGCTAAGGAGGTGGGTGAAGGGAAGATGAGGAGAGGGCGTGGCACAAGAGCTGCAAGGAAGAGTAAAGGAGGAGGGACGGGCTGAAGGAAGGTGGTGAGGGAGAAATGAGGAAGAGGGCGAGGCACAAAGAAGGTTGTGCAAGGAGGAGTAAAGGTAGGAGGGACGGGGCTTGAAGGAGGTGAGTTGAGGGAGGAGAGGGCGTGGCAACAAGAGCTGCAAGAGGAGTAAAGGAGGAGACGGGCTGAAGAGGTGGTGAGGGAGGAGAGCGAGCACAAGAGCGCAAGGAGGAAAGGAGGAGGGAAGGGGCTGAAGTAGTGTGAGGGAGATGGAGGAGAGGGCGTGCACAAGAGCTGCGCTGCAACGGAGCTCGGAGTCGTCAGGGAAAGGAGGAGTAGAAGGAGGAGAGAGAGAAATGGCGATGCAATGGATTAACTTCCCCAATGACCACATCATTGGATCCCACACATCTGGAACCGGACCGACAGCGCTGATTTGATTTAGGCCAATCATCACCAGACCTCACCTCAAAGAGATTACATGTTTGATCAATATTCCTACTATTGAGCCATCGCAGTGAAAATGAAACAAGTTATGCTTACCATAATATTCAAGTAGATTGTTTTAGATTTCCTGGGACAAGTTGAAATCTATGATCAGATTGTTCAAATAATACGGAGGTATCCTGACGGCGAAGTCCTGGACTTACTAGTCGTGAGTGGGACTCTACAGAGTTTGGACTTAAGGCTGATTACAGAGTTTGGACTAATTCCTCTGCGTTTAGCGTCCTCTGCCGGATGCATCTCATCCCAAAGAGGAGGAGCCTGTGACTATCGGTGCTGTTATAACATGTTTTAACCTGAGGCCGACTTTCCTCGATAAGACCGTAAATAATTAAACCCTGGTTGTCATGTCCAAATGTCTTGCACATGCTCTGTATTTAGATTTAAATTTCTTAATTAAAAAACAATTTTATAAGAAAAGTCCTGTTGAGCTCATTTCATTCACACTTTAGACCCGAACCTCCTCTAACCCGGTCCAGACACGTATAGAACCTCCTCTAACCCGTCCAGACGAACTGTATAGAAACCTCCTCTAACCCGGTCCCAGACGAACTGTAATAGACAGCGCACAAAACAGGAACAGTTTTCTCTAAAATCTTAATGATTAATTCATGCAAATACAGTGAGCTTATTACACGTTAACGACAGGAGCGAGTATCACACCAGACCAATGGTATCAAAACATGATTAAAGCGTAAGTCCACAATGGCCGTATGTAAACCACGGGAAATCATGTGACCTTTAACACGTGTTTTAAGTGAAACTCTGCGTAGAGAACATTCTATCATCTTTGTTAGGGTGAGGAAGTTTACGTCGCCCCCTAGTGAATCAGAATCAGTGCCTACCTTGAACAAAAACCAGCGCTCAGAAAAGACTGTTTTATTGAACTCACACATCATCAACGAGTCTGGCTTAATTCTGTTAACGTGAACCAAAAGTGTTTTCCCAAGCAGGGGTACGGGGACCCGGGTCGTAAAGAACAAACCAGAAAAATGCTTCTAGAAACACGAGTCGCTAAAAACGAACAAAAAAACCTGGAGCAACTGGAGCAGAAACTAAACTGCTGTAAAGGGTGTGGGCCGAGGAGGTGCAGGGGGAGTCCAGGGGAGGAGCCTCAGCAAGAAGAAGAAGGGCATCCAGAGGAGGACCTCATGGCGGCTCCGGCTGGCGATTCCCGTGAAGGACCCGAGGCGAGGTGCCTCTGTCAGACATCAAAGGATCTCCTGAAAACCACCACCTGATGAACTCCCTGACAAACAGACAGCGATTTTATTCAGGAACAGAAAGCCGGTGCCTGACAAGCAAAAAATCCACTCGGGGGGCCGACAGTTCACAATCCCAAAGATTTTTTGAAAAAGAGAAAACCTCATTAACGCCAAAAACAGTTACAGAAGTGGCACCTGCCCCCCCCCCGGTGTGTTGTATAAGATCCTCTAACCCACGGCAGAACTGAGAGAGAGATAGAGAATATATTATAGCATATCAGAATAGCATTTTCGTCAAAAGACTAAACTAAATTATAATACGTGTCAAAAGAAAGACTGAGACAACAGGCCCCGCCCCCTCTCACCTGGCCCCGCACCCGTGGTGGATGTAGACAGTTTGATAGCGGTTCAGGGGATGCCCCTCTAGTCGTCATAAACGGTCGTAGGTGAACAACCTAAAGATCCATCATAACGTCAGAAAAAAAACAATTTAACTACCCGTCCAGACGACTGCGTCAAGCCACTCACCGGGTTCCTGCCTGCCGTGGTGTCCAGCAGCGTCAGCTCCAGGCCTCTGGACACAAAAGACAAGTGAGACAAGAGTGAGACGAGAGAAACAAGTGAAGACAAGAGCTAGAGACGGTCCTGAGGAACAGTGAGACACGGTGGAGGGACGGTGTGAAGGGACGGTGTGAGAGACGGTGTGAAGAACGTGTGGGAAGACGGTGTGAGGGACGGTGGTGGGAGACCGGTTGTGAGAGACGTGTGAGGAACCGGTGTGAGAAGACGGTGTGAGAGACGGTGTGGGAGACGGTGTGAGGGACGGTGTGGGAGACGTGTGAGCAGACGGTGTGAGAGACGGTGTGAGGGACGGTGTGAGAGACGGGTGAAGACGGTGTGAGAGACGGTGTGAAGGGACGGTGTGAAGACGGTGTGAGAGACGGTGGTGAGAGACGGTGTGGAGAGACGGTGTAGAGACGGTGTGAGAGACGGTGTGGGAGACGGTGTGAGAGACGGGTGTGAAGGGACGGTGTGGGAAAGACGGTGAGAGGAGTGTGAGAGACGTGTGGGAACGGTGTGAGGGACGGTGTGAGAGACGGTGTGAGACGGTGTAAGAACGGTGTGAGAGACGGTGTGAAGACGGTGTGAAAAGACCGGTGTGGGAGACGGTGTGAGAACGTGTGAGAGACGGTGTGAGAGACGGTGTGAGGGACGGGTGGGAGACAGGTGTGAGAGACGGTGTGAGAGACGGTGTGAGAGACGGTGTGGGAGAACGGTGTGAGAGACGGTGTGATGGACGGTGTGGGAGACGGTGTGAGAGAACGGTGTGAAGAAGAACGGTGGTGGGAGACGTGGGAAGACGGTGTGAGGACGGTGTGGGAGACGGGTGAGAGACGGTGGTGGGAGACGGTGCTGAGGACGGTGTGAGAGACGGTTGTGAGAAGAACGGTGTGAGAGACGGTTTGGGAGACGGTGTGAGAGAACGTGTGAAGACGGTGAAGACGGTGTGGGAGACGGTGTGAAGAGACGGTGTGAGGACGGTGTGGGAACGGTGTGAGGGACGGTGTGAAGAGACGGTGTGAGGGACGGTGTAGAAGACGGTGTGAGGACGGTGTTGGGAGACGGTTGGAGACCGGTGTGAAGGGACGGTGTTGAAGAGACGGTGTGGGAAGAACGTTGTGAGGGAACGGTGTGAAGACGGTGTGGGAGAAGGTGGGAGGGACGGTGTGGGAAGTACGGTTGAGAGACGGGTGGAGACGGTGTGAGGGACGGTGTGGGAGACTGGAGAGACGGTGTGGGAGACGGTGAGAGACGGTGTGAGGGACGGTGTGGGAACGGTGTGAGAGACGGTGTGGAACGGTGTGAGAGACGGTGTGAGGGACGGTGTGGGAGACGGTGTGAGGGAACGGTGTGGGGACGGTGTGGGGACGGTGTGAAGGGACGGTAGTGAGGGACGGTGTGAGGGACGGTGTGAGAGCCCGGTGTAGAGACGGTGGTGAGAAAGACGGTGGTGAAGAGAACGCGTGTGGGGGACGGTGTGAGGGATCGGTGGGTGAGAGACGTGTGGAGACGGTGTGAGAGACCGGTGGGAGAGACGGTGAGAGACGTGTGGAGACGTGATTGAGGGACGTGTGGAGACGGTGTGAGGACGGTGTGAGAGACGGTGTGAGAAAGACGTGTGGGAGACGGTGTGAGGGACGGTGTGAGAGACGTGTGAGGGACGTGTGAGAGAACGGTGGTGAAGAGACGGTGTGAGGGACGTGTGAGAAGACGGTGTGAGAGACGGTGTGGGAGACGGTCGTGAGAGACGGTGTGAGGGACGGTGTGGAGAGACGGGTGAGAGACGGTGTGAGAGAGACGGTTGTTGGGAGACGGTGTGAGAGACGCGTGTGAGAGACGGTGTGAGAGACGGTGTGTGAGGGACAGGTGTGGGAGACGGTTGTGAGAGACGGGTGTGAGAAGACCCGTGTGAAGGGACGGTGTGAGAGACGGGTGAGAGACGGTGTGAAGACGGTGTGGGGAGACGGTGTGAGGACGTGTGAGACGGTAGTGAAGAACGGTGTGGGAGACGGTGTGGAGACGGTGTGAGGACGGTGTGAGAGACGGTGTGGGGAACGGTGTATGGACGGTGTGGGAGACGGTGTGAGGGACGGTGGGGAAGACGGTGGTGGGAGACGGTGCAATTCATGGTGAGGGACGGTGTGGAGACGGGAGGGACGGAATTGTGGGGAGACGTGTGAGAGACGGTGTGAGGGACGGTGTGGGAGACGTGTGAGGGACGGGTGAGAGACGTGTGTGAGAGACGTGTGAGAGCGGTGTGGAGAACGGTGTGAGGAAACGGTGTGGGAGAGCGGTGTGGAACGTGTGAGAGACGGTGTGAGGGACGGTGTGAGAGACGGTGTGGGAGACGGTGTGAGAGACGGTGTGAGAGACGGTGTGAGAGACGGTGTGAGAGACGGTGTGAGAGACGGTGGAGAGACGGTGTGAGGACGGTGTGAGAGACGGTGTGAGGGACGGTGTGATGGAGACGGTGTGAGAGACGGGTGTGAGAGAGACGGTGTGAGAGACGGTGTGGGAGAGCGGTGTGGAGTACGTGGAGGACGGTGTGGGGACGTGTGAGGACGACGGTGTAGAGAGACGGTGTGGGAGACGGTGTGAGGACGGTGTGAGGGACGGTGTGAGAGACGTGTGAGAGAACGGTGTGAGAGAACGGTGTGGAGACGGTGTGAGAAGACGTGTGAGGGACGCGTGGAGACGGTGTGAAGACGTGTGAGGACGGTGTGAGGGACGGTGTGAGGACGTGTGAGGGCGGTGTGAGAGACGGTGTGAAGGGACGGTGAAGACGGTGTGAAAAACGTGTGGAGACGGTGTGAAGACGGTGTGAGAGACGGTGTGAGAGAACGGTGTGAGAGACGGTGTGAGGCGACGGTGTGGGAGACGGTGTGAGAGACGGTGTGGGAGACGGTGTGAGGACGGTGTGAGAGACGGTTAGGGACGGTGTAGAGAACGGTGTAGACGTGAGAGAACGGTGTAGAGACGGTGTGGAAACGTTGTGGAGGACGGTGTGGGAAGACGTGTGAAGACGTGTGAGGACGGGTGAGGGACGGTGTGGAGACGTGGAGAGACGGTGTGGGAGACGGTGTGGAGACGGTGTAGGGACGGTGTGGGAGACGGTGTGAGAGACGGTGTGAGAGACGGTGTGAGAGACGGTGTGGGAGACCGGTGTGAGAGACGGTGTGAGAGACGGTGTGGGAGAACCGGTGTGAGGGACGTGGTGAGAGACGGTGGTGGGGACGGTGTGGAGACGGTGTGAAGACGGGTGAGACGGGAGACGGTGTGAGAACGTTGTAGAGACGTTGGAGGGACGTGTGAAGCCGTGTGAGGGACGGTGTGAGAGACGTGTGAGGGACGGTGTGAGGGACGGCTGTGAGAGACGTTGTGGGAGAACGGTGTGAGAGACGGTGTGGAGGGACGGTGTGAGAGACGGTGTGGGAGAACGGGTGTGACGTGGAGGGAGTGTGAGAGAGACGTGGTGGAGACGGTGTGAGGGAACGTGTGGGGAGAACGGTGTGAGAGACGGTGGGAACGGTGTGAGAGACGGTGTGAGAGACGGTGGTGGGAGACCGGTGTGAGGAACGGTCGTGAGGGACGGAAAGGAACGTGTGAGGGACGGTGTGGGAGACGGTGTTGGGAGACGGTGGTGGGAGACCGTGGGTAAGGACCGGTGGAGAGACGTGTGGGAGACGGTGTGAGGGACGTGTAGAAGACGGCTGTGAGAGACGGTGAGAGACGGTGGAGAACGGTGTGGGAGACGGTGTTGAGGGGAGACGGTGTGAAGACCGGTGTGAGAGCCGGTGTAGAGACGGTGTGAAGGGGGGAACCCGTGTGAGTGACGGTGTGAGAGACGGTGTGAGAGACCGAGTTGGAGAGAACACGTGTGTGGAAGCGGTGTAGGACGTGTGAGAGACGGTAGAGACGGTGTGGGAGACGGTGTCGAAGACGGTGTGAGGACGTGTGGAGACGGTGTGAGGGACGTTGTGGAGACGTGTGAGAGACGGTGTGAGAGACGTGTGGGAGACCGGTGTGAGACGGTGTGAGAGACGGTGTGGGAGACGGGTGAGAGACGTGTGGGAGACGGTGGAGAGACGGTGTGAGAGACCGGTGGTGGGAGACGGTGTGAGGGACGGTGTGTGGAGAACGGTGTGAGACACGGTGTGAGAGACGTGTGAGAACGGTGTTGGGAGAGGTGTAGAGACTGTGAGGGACGGTGTGAGAGACGGAGTGGGGACGGGAGAGACGGTGTGAGAGACGGTGTGAGAGACGGTGTGAGAGACGGTGTGAGGGCAGGTTGAGAGACCGGTGTGAGGGACGGTGTGAGAGACGTGTGAAGAGACGTGTGAGGGACGGTGGAGAGACGGTGTGAGATACGTTTGGAAGACGGTGTGAGGGACGGTGGGGAGACGGTGTGGGAGAGACGGTGGGAATCGGTGTGAGAGACGTGTGGAGCGTGTGAGGGACGTGTGAGGGAACGGTGTGAGGGACGGTGTGGAGCGGTGTGGGAGACGGTGTGGAGACGGTGTGAGAGACGTGTGAGAGACGGTGTGAGAGACGGTGTGAGGGACGGGTGAGAGACGGGCTGAGAGACGTGAAGAGACGTTGAGGGACAGTGTGGAGGAGACGGGTGAGACAGGTAAGACGGTTCGGAGACCGGTTGTGCAAGAGACGGTGTGAGGGACGGTGTGGGAGACGGTGTGAGAGACGGTGTGAGAGACGGTGTGGGAGCGGTGTGAGGGGACGTGTGGAGGACGGTGTGAGAGACGTGTGAGAGACGTGTGGGAAGACGTGTAGGACGGTGTAGAGTACGGTGAAGACGGTTGAGAGACGGTGTGAAAGGACGGTGTGAGGAGACGGTGTGAGAGACGGTGTGAAGAACGGTGTAGAGACGGTGTGAGGGACGGTGTGAGGGAACGGTGTGAGAGACGGTGTGGGAGACGGTGTGAGGGACCGGTGTGACGGTGTGAAGGGAACGGTGTGAGAGACGGTGAGAAGACGTGTGAGAGACCGCTGTGAGGACGGTGTGGGAGACGGTGTGAAGAGACGGTGTGGAGACGGCTGTAAACGTGGAAGACGGTGTAGAGACGGTGTGAGGGACGGTGTGAGAGACGGTGTGAAGACGGTGTGGAGGGACCGGTGGGGAGACACGGTGTGAGGGACGGTGTGGGAGAACCGGTGTGAGAGACGGTGTAGGACGGGTGGGAGACGTGTGAAGACGGTGTGGAAGACGGTGTGGAGACGGTGTAGGGACGGTGGGAGACGGTGTAGAGACGGTGTGGGAAGATCGGGTGTGGGGACGGTGTGAGGGACGGTCTGTGAGAGACGGTGTGTGGGAGACAGTGTGAGAGACGGTGTGAGGCGGTGTGAGAGACGGTGTGGGAGACGGTGTGAGAACGGTGTGAGAGACGGTTGGGAACATGTGAGGACGTGTGGGGAGGACGGTGTAGAACGGTGTGAGAGATCGGTGTGGAGACGGGTGGAGACGTGTGAAGAACGGTTGTTGGGGAAAGGGAACCCGGGTGGGAGACGGGTGGGGACGGTGTGGGAGGTGTGAGGACGGTGTGAGAGACGTGTGAGGGACGGTAGTGAGACGGGTGGAGAGACGTGTGAGAGAACGGTGGAGAGACGGTGTGAGAGACCGGGTGTGAGAGACGGGGCGAGAGACGGTGTATGAAGACGGTGTGAGAGACGGTTGTGAGGGACGGTGTGAGAGACGGGTGAAGACGGTGTGAGAGACGGTGTGAAGGGACGGTGTGAAGACGGTGTGAGAGACGGTGGTGAGAGACGGTGTGAAGGACGGTGTGATTAAGACGTGGGGAGAAACGGTGGGAGACGGTGAAGAACGGTGTGGAGACGTGTGAGAGACGTGGTGGAGAGACGTGTGTATAGTACGGTGTGAGGGCACGGGGAAGACGTGTGTGAGAGACGGGTAGGGACGGGTGAAAGACGGTGTTAGAGAACGGTGTGAAGACGGGTGGGGAACGGTGAAGACGTGGGGAGAGACGGTGTGGGAGACGGGTGTAAGAGACGGTGTGGGAGACGGTGTGAGGGACCGGTGTGAGAGACGGTGTGAGAGACGGTGTGAGAAGACGGTGTGAGAGACGGTGTGAGAGACGTGTGAGAGCGTGTGAAGAGAACGTGGTGGAAGAACCGGTGTGAGAGACGGTGTGGGAGACGGTGTAGAGACGGTGTGAGGACGTGTAGAGGACGGTGTGGGAGACGGTGTGAGAGACGGTGTGAGAGACGGTGTGGGAGCGGTGTGAGGGGACGTGTGGAGGACGGTGTGAGAGACGGTGTGAGAGACGGGTGGAGGACGGGTGAGAGACGGTGTTGGGAAGACTGTAAAGACGGTGTGAGGGACGGTGTGAGGGACGGTGTGAGACGGTGGAGAGACGTGTGAGGGACGGGCTGTGAGAGCGGTGTGAGAGCGGTGTGAGGGCGGTGGGACGGTGGAGGGACGGTGTGAGGTGACGGTTGTGAGGACGGTGTGGGAGACGGTGTGAGGGACGGGTGAGAGACGCGTGAGAAGACTGTGAGGACGTGTGAAGACGTGTGGAGGGGATCGGTGTGAGAGACGGGTGAAAGACCGGTTGAGGACGGTGTAGAGACGTTGAGGACTGTGTGAGAGACGGTGTGGGAAGACGGTGTGAGAGACGTGTGGCGATACGTGGTGAGAACTGGTGTGTAAAACGGTGGAAGACGGTGTGGCGGAGAACCGGTGTGAGAGACAGGTGTGGAGAGAACGGTTGTGAGAGACGGTGGTGGAGAGACGGTGTGGAGAGACGGTGTGAGAGACGGTGGTGAGAGACGGATGGTGAAAGAGACGGTGTGAAGAAGACGTGTAGGAGAGCGGTTGGAGGAGCGTTGAAGACGTGTGTAAGGACGGTGAAGACGGTGTGAGGGACGTGTAGAGACGGTGTGAGAGGACGGTGTGAGAACGTGTGAGGACGTGTGAGGATCGTTGGGAGACGGTGAGAGACGGTGTAGGGACGGTTTGAGAGACGGTGTGAGGAGACGGTTGAGAGACGTGTGGAGAAACCCGGTTGGAACGGTGTGATGTGACGGTGTGAGAGACGGTGTGGGAACGGTTTGGAGACGTGTGGACGAGACGGGTTGAAGACGTGTGAGAGACGGTGTAGGGAGGTGTGGGAGCACGGTGTGGGAGACGGTGTGAGGACGGTGTGAGAGACGGTGTGAAGACGGTGTGAGGACGGTGTGAAGAGACGGTTTTGAAGCTGTGGGAGGACGGTGTGAAGAGACGGTGTGAGACGACGGTGTTGTGAGAGACGGTGTGGGAGACGGTTGTGAGGACGGTGTGGGAGACGTTGGGAGACGGTGTGGAAGACGTGTGAGACGGTGTGGGAAACGGGGAGCCGGCTTGAGGACGGTGTGGGAGACGGTGTGGAAAGTGTGGAATGACGTGGTGGAGACGGTGTGAGAGACGGTGTGAGGGACGGTGTGAGGGACGGTGTGGGAGACGGTGTGAGAGACGGTGTGAGAGAAACGGTGTGAGGGACGGTGGTGGAGAGACGGTGTAAGAAGACCGTGTGAAGAACGGTGTGGAGACGGTGATGAGAACGGTGTAGGACGGTTGTAAGGGACGGTGTGGAGACGTTGAGGACGGTGTGAGGAGACGGTGTGGGAGACGGTGTGAGGGACGGTGTGGAGAGACGGTGTGGGAGACGGTGTGGGAGACGGTGTGAGAGACGGTGTGAGAGACGGTGTGATGAGACGGTGTGAGAGACTGTTGAGGACGGTGTGAGGACGGTGTGAGAGACGGTGTGAGGACTGTGAGACGGGTGAAGACGTTGTGGAGACGGTTTAAAGACGTGGGAGGGACGGAATTGTGGGGAGACGTGTGAGAGACGGTGTGAGGGACGGTGTGGGAGACGGTGTGAGAGACGGTGTGAGAGACGGTGTGGGAGCGGTGTGAGAGACGTGTGAGAGACGTGTGAAAAAGACGGTGTTGAGAGACGTGTAGAGACGGTGTGGAAGACGGTGTTAGGGATCGGTGTAGAGACGGTGTGGAGACGGTGTGAGGGACGGTGTGGAGACCGGTGTGAGAAGACCGGTGTGAGGGACGGTGTGAGAGACGGGTGAAGGGACGGTGGGGAGAACGGTGTGAGGGACGGTGTGAGACGGTGTGAGAGACGGTGTGGGCAGATCCGGGTGAGGCGACGGTGTGAGGGACGGGTGAGAACGTGTGGAACGTGTGGGAGACGTGGTGGAGACGGTGGGGAGAGACGCGTGTGAGAGACGTGTGAGAGACGGTGTGAGGGACGGTGTGAGGGAACGGTGGGAAGCGGTGTGAGAGACGGTGTGAGGGACGGTGGTGAGAGACGTGTGGGAGACGTGTGGGAAGACGTGGTGAAGACGGTGGAGAGCGTGTGAGACGGTGTGAGAGACGGGTGAGGACGGTGAGGGCGGTGTGAAGACGGTGTGAGGGACGGTGTGAGGGAGGTGTGAGAGACGGTGTGAGGGACGGTGTGGGAGACGGTGTGGGAGACGGCTGTGAGAGAGGTGTGAGAGACGGTGGGTGAGGACGGTGTGAGGGACGGTTGGAGACGGTGTGGAGACGGTGTGAGAGACGGTGTGAGTAGACGGTGTGTGAGACGGGTGATAGAACGGTCGTGAGAGACGGTGTGAGGGACCGGTGTGAGAGACGGTGTGAGAGACGGTGTGAGAAGACGGTGTGAGAGACGGTGTGAGAGAACGGTGTGGGAGACTGGTGGTGGAGGGACGGTGTGAGCAGACGTGTAGGACGGTGTCGAGAGTACGGTGAGACGGTGTGAGGACGTGTGAGAGACGTGTGAGAGACGTGTGAGGACGGTGTGGGAGACGTGTGTGGGAGACGGTGTGAGAGACGGTGTGAGAGAAACGGTGTGAGGGACGGTGGTGGAGAGACGCGCTGTGAGAGACGGTGTGAGGACGGTGTGGGGACGTTGTGGGAGGACCGTGGTAGAGACGGGTGAGAGACGGTGTGGAAGGGACGTGGTGAGCACGGTGAGAGACGGTGTGAAGAGACGTTGAGGACGGTGTGAAACGGTGGTGAGAGACGTTGTGGGAGACGGGTGGGAACAGTGTGAGGACGGTGTGTTGTGAGAGACGGTGTGAGGGACGGTGTGGGGACGGTGTGAGGGACGGTCTGTGAGAGACGTGTGAGGGACGGTGTGAAGAAGACGGTGTGGAGAAGACGGTGTGGAGGACGTGTGAGCAGGACGTGTGGAGACGGTGTGAGAGAACGGTGTGAGAGACGGTGTGAAGAGACGGTGTGAGAGAACGGTGTGGGAGACAGTGTGAGGGACGGTGTAGAAGAACGGTGTGGGGACGGTGTGAGGATCGGTGTGAGGGACGGTGTGAGGGACGGTGTGGAGACGGTGTGGAGACGTGTGAGGGACGGGGAGACGGTGTGAAGAGACGGTGGTGAAGGACGGTTGAGGGACGGTGTGAGAGACGGTGTGAGAGACGGTGTGAGAGACGGTGTGAGAGACGGTGTGAGAGGACGGTGTGAGAGACGGTGTGAGGGACGGTGTGGAGACGTGTGGAGACCAGGTGTGAGAGCACGTGGTGGGAGAACCGTTGTGGGAGACGGTGTGAGAGACGTGTGGAGGGACCGGTGTGAGAGCGGTGAAAGAGACGGTGGAGGACGGTTAGGACGGTGTGAAGACGTGGTGAGGGACGGTGTGAGGGACGGTGTGGGAGACGGTGTGGGATGACGGTTGAACGAGACGGTGTGAGAGACGGTGTGAGAACGGTGTGAGAGACGGTGTGAGAGAGTGTGAGGAGCGTGGTGAGGACGGTGGAGGAAGACGGTGTGGGCAGACGTGTAAGAACGGTGTGAGAGACGGTTGATGACGGTTGAGAGACCGGTGGGGAAGACGGTGTGAGGAGACGGTTTGAGAGACGGTGTAGGGACGGTGTGAGGGACGGATGTGAGAGACGGTGTGAGGGACGGTGTGAGGGACGGTGTGGGAGACGGTGTGAGGACGGTGGAGAGACTGGTGTGAGACGGTGTGAGAGAACGGTTGAGGCACTGGTGAGAGACGGTGTGGGAGACGGTGTGTTAGAACGGTGTGAGAGACGTTGAGAGAAACGGTGTGAGGGACGGTGGTGGAGAGACGCGCTGTGAGAGACGGTGTGAGGACGGTGTGGGGACGTTGTGGGAGAATCGGTGTGAGAGACGGTGTGATGGGACGGGTGGGACGTGGTGGGAGACAGGTGTGGAGACGTGGTGAGGACTTAGAGACGTGTGAGAGACGTGTGAGGGACGTGTGGAGACGGGTGAGAGACGTGTGAGAGACGGTGTGAGAGAACGGTGTGGGAGACTGGTGGTGGAGGGACGGTGTGAGAGACGGTGTGGGGACGGAGTGTGAGGGACGGCTGTGAGTGGACGGTGTGAGAAGACGGTGTGGGAGACGGTGTGATAGAGACGTGTGAAGACAGGTGTGAGAGACGGTGGTGAGGACGCCGTGCAGAGACGTGTGAGGGACCGTGTAGAGACGTGTGAAGAGACGTGTGAGGGACGGTGGAGAGACGGTGTGAGAGACGGTGTGAGAGACGGTGTGAGGGAACGGTGTGAAGACGGTGTGAGGGACGGTGGAAGAACTTTGTGGGAAGACAGGTTGGGTAGAGGTGTGGGAACGTGGTGAGGACTTAGAGAGCGGTGAGAGACGTCGGTGAGGACGGTTGTGGAGACGGTGTGAAGCACACTGTGAGGGACGTTGTGAAACGGTGTATGAGACGGTGTGGGAGACGGCTGGTGAGAGACGTGTGAGAGACGGGTGAAGAAGCGTGTGGGAGAGACGGTGTGAGAGACGTGTGGGAGACGGTGTGGGAGACGGTGGTGCAGGGACGGTGATGAGAGACGGTGTGAGGGACGGTGTGAGGGACGGTGTGAGAGACGTGTGGAGAGACGGTGTGGGAGACGTGTGAGAGACGGTGTGAGGGGACGTGGTGAGGGACGGTGTGAAGAGACGGTGTAGAGACGCTGGAGAACTGGTGGGGAGACGTGTGAGAGACGGTGTGAGGGACGGTGTGGGAGACGGTGTGAGAGACGGTGTGAGAGACGGTGTGGGAGCGGTGTGAGGGGACGTGTGGAGGACGGTGTAGAACGTGTGAGAGAACGGTGTGAGGACGTTGTGAGAGACGGTGTAGGGACGGTTGTGGAACGGTGTGTAGACGGTGGTGGAGAGACGGTGTGGGAACGGTGGTGAGAGACGGTGTGAGAGACGGTGTGGGAGACGGTGTGGGAGACGGTGTGAGACGGTGTTGAGAGACGGTGTGGGAGACAGTGTGGTGAGGACGGTGTGAAGAGCGGTGTTTGGGAGACGGTGTGGGAGAGACGGGAAACGGTGTGAAGACGTGTGAGAGACGTGTGGAAAGACGTTGGGGAGACGGTGTGAGAGACGGTGGAGGTACGGTGTGAGGGACGGTGTTAGAGACGGTGTGAAGCCGTGGTGAAGAGACGGTGTAGGACGGTGTGAGAGACGTGTGGGAGACGGTGTGAGAGACGGTGTGGAGACGTGTGAGAGACGGTGTGAGAAGACGGTGTGAGGGACGTTGTGAGGGACGGTGGAGAGACGGTGTGGAGACGGTGTGAAGAGACCGGTGTGAGAGACGGTGTGAGGATACGGTGTGATGACGGTGTGGAGAACGTGTTGGGTAGACGAGTGTGAAGACGGTTGAGAGACGGCTGTGGGAGACGGTCGAGAGACGGTGTGAGAGACGGTGTGTGAGAGACGGTGTGAGAGACCGGTTGTGAGAGACGGTGTGGGAGACGGTTGTGGGAGACGGTGTGAGAGACGGTGTGGGAGAACGGTGTGAGAGACGGATGTGTTGAGGACGTGTGGAGAACGGTGTGAAGACTGGTGTGAGGGACGGTGTGAGGGACGGTGTGAGAGACGGTGTAGAACGTGTGAGGGACGGTGTGAAGACGTTGTGGAGACGGTTGAGGGAACGGTGTGGGAGACGGTCGCTGAGAGAGGTGTGAGAGACGGTGTGAGAGAACGGTGTGAGAGACGGTGTGAGAGACGGTGTGAGGGACGGTAGTGAGAGACGGTGTGAGAGACGTGTGGGAGACGTGTGAGAGACGGTGGAAGACGGGTGAAGAGTGGGGAGACGTGGGAGGACGGTGTGGGCCAGACAGTTGAGATTACGGTTGAGAGAGCGTGTGAGGGAACGTTAGGACGGTGTGAGGGAAGGTGTGAGAAGACGGTGTAAACGGTGTAGGTGACGGTGTGGGAGACGTGTGTGAGGGACGGTGTGAGAGACCGGTGGTGGGAGACCGTGTGAGAGACGGTGTGAGAGACGGTGTGAGAGACGGTGTGAAGACGGTGTGAGGACGGTGTAGAGACGTGTGAGACGGTGTGAGAGACGGTGTGAGAGACGTGTGAAGACGGTGTGTAGGGACGGTGTAGAGACGGTGTGAGCAGACCGGTGTGAGGACGGTTGAGAGGACGGTGTGAGGGACGGTTGGGAGACGGTTGTGGGAGACGGTGTGATGAGAACGGTGTAGATGTATCGTGTGTGAAGCGATCTTGTGTGTGAGAGACGGATGTAGAGACGTTGGAGGGACGGTGTGAGGGTACGGTGTGAGAGACGTGTGGAGGGACGTGGGGAGACGGTGTTGGGAGACGGGTTGTGAGAGACCGGGTGTGAGGACGTTGTGGGAGACGGTGTGAGAGACGGTTGTGAGGACGGTGTGAGAGACGGTGTGAGAGACGGTGTGGGAGACGGTGTGAAGACTGTGGGAGACTGTGTGGAGAACGGTGTGAGAGACGGTGTTAGAGACGGTTGTGAGAGACGGTGTGAGGGACGGTTGATGGACGTGTGAAGCGGTGGTTAGAGACGGTGTGAGGGACGTGTGAGAAGACGGTGTGGAGACGGGTGATGGAGGTGTGAGGGACGGGTGTGAGAGACGGTGTGAGACGAACGGGTGTGGAGGAACGGTGTGAGGGACGGTGTGGGGACGGTGTGAGGGACGGTCTGTGAGAGACGGTGTGTGGGAGACAGTGTGAGAGACGGTGTGAGGCGGTGTGAGAGACGGTGTGGAACGGTGTGAGGAGGTGGAGGGACGTGTGAGAGACGGTGTGAGAAGACGGTGTGAGGACGGTGTGAGAGACGGTGTGGGAGACGGTGTAGAGACGGTGTGAGGGACGTGTGAGGGACGGGTGAGGGACGGTGTGAGGGAACGTGTGAGCAAGACGGTGTGAGGGACGGTGTGAAGAGACGGTTGAGAGACGGTGTGAGAGACGGTGTGAGAGACCGTGTGGGGAACCGGTGTGCGGAGAACTTGTGAGGGGACGGTGTGAAAAACGGTGTGAGAGACGGTGTGAGGACCGTGTGAGGAACGTGTGAGAGACGGTGAGAGACGGTGGGAAGGACGGTGTGAAGGAGGACGGTGGAGGGACGGTGTGGGAACGGTGTGGGAGACGGTGGTGAGAGACGGTGTGAGGGACGTTGTGAGGGACGGTGGAGAGACGGTGTGGAGACGGTGTGAAGAGACCGGTGTGAGAGACGGTGTGAGGATACGGTGTGAGGGACGGTTGTGGAGGACGGTGTGAGAGACGGTGTGAAGACGGTGTGGAGGGAAGGTGTGGGGACGGTGTGGGAGACGTGTAGAACCGTGTGAGGACGGTGTGAGGGACGGTGTGGGAGACGGTGTGGGAGACGGTGTGAGAGACGGTGTGAGAACGTGCAGAGACCGGTCTTAGTGAGAGAACGGTGTGAGAGACGGTGTTGAGAGATCGTGTGAGAGCCGGTGTGAAGGCAGGTTGTGAGAGACCGGTGTGGGGAGACGTGTGGGAGAACCGTTGAAGAGACGTGTGAGGACGGTGTGAGAGACGGTGTGGGAAGACCGGTGTGAGGGACGGTGTGAGAGACGGTGTGGGAAGACGGTGTGAGGGAGACGTGTGGGGAGACGGTGTTGAGAGACGGTGTGGGAGACGGTTGAGGGACGTTGAGAGACGTGTGGGAGAACGGCTGGTTGGGAGACGGTGTGAAGAGACCGTGTGAGGACGTGGAAGACGTTGTAGAGACGTTAGTTGAGAGACGGTGTGGGAAACGGGTGTGGGGAGACGGTGTGGGACGTGTGAGAGACGTCGTGAAGACGTTGTAAGACGGTTGAGAGACGTTTGGGTAGCGGTGTGGGAGACGGTGTAGAGACGGTGTGGGAGACGGTTGTGGGAGACGGTGTGAGAGACGGTGTGAGAGACGGTGTGGAGGACGGTGTGAGGGAACGGTGTGGAGAACGTGTGAGAGCACGGTGTGAGGAACGGTGTGAGAGACGTGTGAGAGACGTTGGGAGACGTGTAGAGAGACGTGTGAGAGAACGGTGTGAGGGACGGTGAGGGACGGTGTGAGAGACGGCTGTGGGAACGGTGTGAAGATGGTGTGAAGACGTGTAGAGACGTGTGAGGGACGTGTGCGAGACGGTGAAGACGGTG
>VHKM01000246.1:0-109704 GCA_007210695.1 Neogobius melanostomus
CATTTGTCCTTCCCTCCTTGGTTAATTAGCACCGTGTCTCCAACTCTTGTTATTGCACGTGTCTCACTCTTGTTATTGCACGTGTCTCACTCTTGATTTATTGGCAATCCTGTTCTACTCTTGTTATTGCACGTGTCTCACTCTTGTTAATTACACGTGTCTCACTCTCTTTATTACACGGGTCTCCTGCTTCGTTTATTTACACGTGTCTCACTCTCCCGTTGTCACGATGTCTTCACTCTCGCGTGTATTGCATGTGTCTCATCTCGTTATTTGCACGTGTCTCACTCTCGTTATTACAGACGTTCACGTCTTCATTACACGTGTCCCACTGTCCGTTATCGGCACCCGGGTGTCTCACTCTTGTTATTGCATGTGTCTCACTCTCGTTATTACACGTGTCTCACTCTTGTTTTATTACACGTGTCCTCACTCTCGTTAATTAACAGTGTCTCACTCTCATTATCCGCACAGGTTCACTGTCGTTATCGCACGGTGTCTTCACTCTTGTTATTGCATGTGTCTCACTCTCGTTATTACACGTGTCTGAACTCTTGTTATTACACGTGTCTCACTCTTGTTATTACACGTTGTCCTCACTCTCGTTATTTACACGTGTCCTCATCCTCATTATCGCACATGTCTCCACTTCGTTATTACACGTGTCTACTTGTTATCCACGTGTCTCACTCTCGTTATTACACGTGTCTCACTCCTCTGTTATCGCACGTGTCTCACTCCTCGTTATTTGCAGCGTCTCACTCTCGTTATTGCATGTCGTCTCACTCTCGTATTACACATGTCTCACTCTTGTTATTACACATGTCTCACTCTTGGGTTATTACACGTGTCTCACTCTTGTTATTGCACGTGTCTACTCTTGTATTACAGCGTGTCTCACTCTTGTTATTACACGTGTCTCACTCTCGGTTATCCCACGTGTTCACTCTCGTTATTACACGTGTCTCACTCTCGTTATCGCCACGTGTCTCACTCTCGTTATTGCACGTGTTCACTCTCGTTATTACACGTGTCTCACTCTTGTTTATTACACGTGTCTCACTCTCCGTTATTACACGTGTTCACTCTCTGTTATTACAACACGTGTCTCCACTCCGTTATTACACGTGTCTCACTCTCGTTATTTGGCACGTGCTCACTCTCGTTATACACGTGTCTCATCTCGTTATCCGCACATGTCTCACTCATTTTTTTTGTTATTACACAGTGTCTCACTCTCGTTATCGCACATGTCTCACTCTTCGTTAATTACACGTGTCTCACTCTTGTTATTACACGTGTCTACTCTCGTTTATTACACGTGTCTCACTCTCGTTATTAACGTGTTTCACTCTTGCTATTAACGTGTCTCACTCTTGTTATTACACGTGGTCTCACCTCTCGGTTTTACACTGTCTACTCTCGTTATTAACGTGTCTCACTCTTGTTGTTTACATGTGTCTCACTCTCGTTATTACACGGTCTCACTCTTGATATACACGTGTCCCTCAGCTCTTGTTATTACACGTTGTCTCACTCTTGATATTACACGTGTCCCACTCTTGTTATTGCACGTGTCTCACTCTCGTTATCACCACGTGTCTCACTCTCGTTATTGCAACATGTCTACTTTCGATATTAACACGTGTCTCACTCTTGTTACTACACGTGTCTCCACTCTTGATATTACCACGTGTCTCACTCTTGTTATTGCACGTGCTCACTCTCGTTATTACAACGTGTCTCACTCTCGATATTTACACGTGTCTCACTCTTGTTATTAACCGTGTCTCCTCTAGTATTACACTGTCTCACTCTCGTTATTACACGTGTCTCATCTCATTATCGCATCATGTCCTCACTCTCGTTATTAACGTGTTCACTCTTGTTATTAACCGTGTCTCACTCTTGTTATTACATGTGTCTCCTCTCGTTACGCACATGTCTCATCTTGTTATTAACAGTGTCTCACCTCTCGTTATTCGCCGTGTCTCACTCTTGTTTATTACACGTGTCTCACTCTCTTTATTAACGTGTCTCACTCTGCTTATTGCAAATGTTCTTCACTCTTGTTATTAAGTGTCTCACTCTTGCTATTGCACGGGTCTCACTTGTTACTCACATGTCTCACTCTTGATATTCACGTGTCTCACTCTTGCTATTGCACTACGTGTCTCCTCTTGTTATTGCACGTTCTCCACTCTTGTTTATTGCACGTGTCTCTCTCTCGTTATTTGCACGTGTCTCACTCTTGCTATTGCACATGTTCTCACTCTTGCTATTGCACATGTCTCACTCTTGTTTATTACGTGTCTCACTCTTGAACTATTGCACATGTCTCACTCTTGTTATTACAAAGTGTCTCATCTCGTTATACGTGTCTCACTCTTGTCATTACATGTGTCTCACTCTTGTTATTACACGTGTCTCACTCTCGTTATTACACGTGTCTCACTCCTTGTTATTACATGTGTTCCTACTCTCGTTATCGCACATGTCTCACTCTCGTTATTACACGTGTCCCTCACTCTTGTTTTATTAACACGTGTCTCACTCTCTTTATAAACGGTCTCACTCTTGCTATTGCACATGTCTCACTCTTGTTATTTTACACGTGTCTCACTCTCGTTATTACACGTTCCTCACTCTCGTTATTAACGTGTCTCACTCTCGTTATTGCACGTGTCTCACTCTCGTTATTACACGTGTCTCACTCTCGTTATCGCACATTCTCACTCTTGTTATACACGTGTCTCACGCTCGTTATCGCACATGTCTCACTCTCGTTATTAACACGTGTCTCACTCTTGTTTATTACGTGTCTCACTCTTGTTATACCGTGTCTCACTCTTGTTATTACACGTGTCTCACTCTCGTTATTACGTGTCTCACGTCTCGTTATTAACAACGTGTCTCACTCTCGTTATTACACGTTTTCACTCTTGCTATTACAAGCGTGTCTCACTCTTGTTATTACAACGTGTCTCACTCTCGTTATTACACGTGTCTCACTCCTCCGTTATTACAGCGTGTCTCCATCTCGTTATTACACGTGTCTCACTCTTGATATTACAACGTGTCTCACTCTGTTGTTACTGTGGTCACTCCTCGTTTTACACGTGTCTCACTCTTCGATATTACACGTGTCCTCACTTCTTGTTATTACGTGTTCACTCTCGTTATTACACGTTTCACTCTTGTTAATTACATGTGTCCTCACTCTCGTTATCCGCACAGTGTCCTCACTCTCGTTATACAGTGTCTCACTCTTGTATTAATGTTCTCACTCTCGTTTATCGCACATGTCTCACTCTGTTATACACGTGTCTCACTCTCGTTATTGCACGTGTCTCACTCGGTTATTACAACGTTGTCTCACCTCTTTATTAAACGTGTCTCAACTCTTGCTATGCACATGTCTCACTTTGTTTATTGCACGTGTCTCACTCTCTTTATAACGTGTCTTCACCACTCGTTGCTATTGCACGGGTTCACTTGTTATCTCACATGTCTCATCACTCTTGATATTACACGTGTTCACTCTTGCATTGCACGTGTCTCACTCTTGTTTTGCACGTTGTCTCACTCTTGTTATTGCACGTGTCCTCTCTCTCGTTATTTCACGTGTCTCACACTTGCTATTGCACATGTCTCACTCTTGCTATTGCACTGTCTCACTCTTGTTATTAGCACGTGTCCTCACTCTGCTATTGCACATGTCTCACTCTTGTTTATTACACGTGTCTCACTCTCGTTATTAGTGGTCTCACTCTTGTCCATTACATGTGTCTCACTCTTGTATTACAACGTGTCTACTTCTCGTTATCTACACGTGGTCTCACCTTGTATTACATGTGTCTCACTCTCGTTATCGCACATGTCTCACTCTCGTTATTACACGTTCTCACTCTTGTTATTACACGTGTCTCCACTCTCTTTATTAAACGTGCTCACTCTGCTATTGGCACATGTTCATCTTGTTATTAACACGTGTCTCACTCTCTTATTTACACGTTCCTCCACTCTGTTAATTACACGTGTCTCACTCCTTAAATACTGGCCACTCTTGCTAATTGCACATGTTCACTCTTGTTATTACACGTGTCCTCACTCTCTTTATTAAACGTGTCCTCACTCTTGCTATTGCACATGTCTCACTCCTTGTTATTACACGTGTCTCACTCTCTTTATTAACGGGTCTCACTCTTGCTATTGCACGTGTCTCACTCTCTTTAATTAGCACGGGTCCTCACTCTTTTATTAACACGTGTCTCACTCTTGTTATTGCACGTGTCTCACTCTTGCTATTTTGCACGGGTCCTCACTTCTCTTTATTACACGTGTCCACTCTCTTTATTTTAAACGTGTCTCATCTTGCTATTGCACATGTCTACTCTTGTTATTACACGTGTTCTCCACTCTCTTATTACAAGCGGGTCTCACTCTTGTTATTACACGTGTCTCACTCTTGTTATGCACGTGTCTCACTCTTGATTTACAACATGTCTCACTCTCGTTATTGCACGTGTCTCACTCTTGTTATTAACGTGTCTCAACTCTTCGCTATTGCACATGTCTCACTCTTGTTATTACACGTGTCTCCACTCTTGTTATTGCACGTTCTCACTCTTGTTTATTGCACGTGTCTCACTCCTTGTTATTGCACGTGTCTCAACTCTTGTTTTGCACGTGTTCCTCACTCTTGGTTATTAGCACGTGTCTCACTCTCTTATTACACGGGTCTCACTCTTGGTTATTACACGTGTCTCATCTGTTTATTGCACGTGTCTCACTCTTGCTATTGCCACGGGTCTACTTGGTTATCTCACATGTTCCTCACTCTTGATATTACACATGTTCACTCATCGTTATTGCACGTGTCTCACTCCTTGTTATTACCGTGTCCTCACTCTTGCTCTTTACACATGTCTCACTCTTGTTTATTAACAAACGTGTCTCACTCTTGTTATTGCACGTGTCTCACTCTTGTATTTGGCACGTGTCTCACTCCTTGTTATTGCACGTGTCTCACTCTTGTTAATTGCAGCGTGTCTCACTCTTGTTATTACACTGTCTCACTCTCTTTATTACACGGGTCCTCACTCTTGTTATTACACGTGTCTCAACTCTATTATTACACGTGTCTCACTCTTGGCTATTTGGCACATGTCTTTCACTTCTTTTTGATATTAACACATGTCTCAATCTCGTTATTGCAGCGTTCTCACTCTTGTTATTACACGTGTCTCATCTTGCTTTATTGCAACTGTCTCACTCTTGTTATTAAAGTGTCCCTCACTCTTGTTATTGCACGTGTCTCACTCTTGTTATTGCACGTGTCTCATCTTGTTATTACCGTGTCTCTCTCGTTATTGACGTGTCTCACTCTTGGTTAAATTACACGTGGTCTCACTCTTAGTTATTACGTGTCCTCACTCTCGTTATTACACGGGTCTCAACTCTTGTTATTACAGGCGTGTCTCACTCTTGTTATTGCACGTGTCTCACTTCTTCTATGCACGGGTCTCACTTGTTTATCTCACATGTCTCACTCTTGATATTCACGTGTCTCACTCTTGCTATTGCACATGTCTCACTCTCGTTATTGCAGCGTTGTCTCACTCTTGGTTATTACAACGTGTCTCACTCTTGCTATTGCACGTGTCTCCACTCTTGTATTACACGTGTCTCACTCCTTGTTATTGCACGTGTCTCACTCTCTTTATTACACGTGTCCTCACTCTCTTTATTACACGGGTCTCACTCTTGTTATTACACGTGTCTCTCTCTCGTGTAATTGCACGTGTCTCACTCTTGTTATTACAACGTGTCTCAGCACCTTGCTATTGCACCATGTCTCACTCTTGTTATTACACGTGGTATCACTCTCTTTATTACACGTGTCTCACTCTTGTTATTGACGTGTCTCACTCTTGCTAATTGCACCACTGTCTCACTCTTGTTATTACACGTGTCCTCACTCTTGCTATTGCACATGGTCCCTCTTGCTATTGCACATGTCCACTCTTGTTATTACACGTGTCTCACTCTTTGCTATTGCACAATGTCTCACTCTTGTTATTACACTGTGTCTCAGAGCTCTTGCTATTGCACATGTCCTCACTCTTGTTATTACGTGTTCTCACTCTTTGCTATTTGCACATGTCCTCATCACTCTTGTTATCTCACGTTGTCTCACTCTCGTTATTACACGTGTCTACTCTTGTTATTACACGTGTCTCACTCTCGTTTATTAGCACGTGGTCTCACTCTTGTTATTACAACGTGTCTCCTCTGTTATTACACGTGTCTCACTCTTGCTATTGCACATGTCTCACTCTTGTTATTCCGTGTCTCACTCTCGTTATTACACGTGTCCTCCTCTCTTTATTACACGTGTCTCACTCTTGTTTATTGCACGTGTCTCATCTTTGTTAATCTCACGTGGTCCACTTCTCGTTATTACACGTGTCTCACTCTGTTATTACACGTGTCTCACTCTCGTTATTAACGTGTCTCACTCTTTGTTATTACACGTGTCTCACTCTTGCTATTGCACTATGTCTCACTCTTGGTTATTACACGTGTCTCACTCCGTTATTACCGTGTCTCACTCTCTCTTTATTGCACAGGGTCCTCACTTGTTTATTCACATGTCTCACTCTGATATTCAGCGTGTCTTCACTCTTGTTATTGCAAACGTTCTCTCTCATCGTTATTACATGTGTCTCACTCTTGTTATTACAAACGTGTCTCACCTCTCGTTTATCTCAAACGTGTCTCAACTCTCGTTATTACACGTGTCTCACTCTTGTTATTACAACGTGTTCTCACTCTCGTTATACACCGTGTCTCACTCTTTGTTATACACGTGTCTCACTCTGCTATTGCAATGTCTACTCTTGTTATTACACGTGTCTCACATCTCGTTATTAAACCATGTCTCAACTTCTTGTTATTACACGTGTCTCACTCCTCGTTATCGCCAATGTCTCACTCTTGTTATTACACGGTCTCAACTCTCGTATTGGCAACGTGTCTCACTTTGTTATTACAAGCGGTCTCACTCTCTATTAAACGTGTCTCACTCTTGCTATTGCACATGTCTCACTCTTGTTTTCACGTGTTCAACTCTCTTTATTACACGTGTCTCACTCTTGCTATTGCACGGGTCTCCACTTGTTATCTTCACATGTCTCAACTCTGATATTCAACGTGTCTCACTCTTGTTATTTAACACGGGTCTCACTCTCTTTATTACACGGGTCCCTCACTCTTTGTTTATCATCGTGTCCCTCCACTCTTGTTATTGGGCACGTGTCTCACTCTTGTTATTGCACGTGTCTCTCTCTCGTTATTGCACGTGTCTCACGTCTTGCTATTGCACATGTCTCACTCTGTTTAACACGTGTCTCACTCTCTTTATTACAACGTGTCTCACTCTTTGTTATTACACTGTCTCACTCTTGCTATTGCACATGTCTACTCTTGTTATTACACGTGTCTCCACTCTGGCTATTGCAACATGTCTCACTCTTGTTTTACACGTGTCTCACTCTCGTTATTGCACGTGTCTCACTCTCTTTAATTAAATCGTGTCTCACTCTTGCTATTGCACTGTCTCATCTTGTTAATTACACACGTGTTCACTCTTCTTTATTACACGTTCTAACTCTTGATATTACACGTGTCTCACTCTTGCTATTGCACATGTCTCACTCTCGTTATTGCACGGTCCTCACTCTTGTTATTAACACGTGTCTCACTCTTGCTATTGCACGTGTCCTCACTCTTGTTATTAGCACGTGTCTCACTCTTGTTATTGCCGTGTCTCACGTCTCTTTATACACGGGTCTACTCTCTTTATTACACGGGTCTCACTCTTGTTTTACACATGTCCTCACTCTTTGTAATTGCACATGTCTCTCTCTCGTTATGCAGTGTCTCAGCTCTTAGCTATTGCCATGTCTCACTCTTGTTTATTACACGTGTTCACTCTCTTTTGAACACGTGTCTCACTCTTGCTATTGCATGTCCTCAACTCTTGTTATTGCACGTGTCTCACTCTTGTTTATTACACGTGTCTCCACTTTGTTATTAACACGGTGTCTCACTCTTGTTATTGCACCGTGGTCCTCTCTCGTTATTTACATGTGTCCTCACTCTTGTTATTACACGTGTCTCACTCTTTATGGCACGTGTCTGCTCTCTCGTTATTTAGATGTGTCTTCACTCCTTGCTATTTGCCACCATGTCTCACTCTTTGCTATTACACGTGTCTCACTCTTGCTATTGCATACTAGTCTCACTCTTGTTATTACGTGTCTCACTCTCGTTATTACACGTGTCCTCACTCTCTTTATTACACGTGGTCTCACTCTCGTTATTACATAACGTGTCTCACTCTCTTTTATTGCACGGGTTCTCACTTGTTTATCTCACATGTCCTCACTGCTTGATATTACACGTGTCTACTCTTGTTATTGCACGTGTCCTCTCTGTTATTACATGTGTCTCACTCTTGTTATTTACACGTCTCTCAACTTCGTTATCTCCGTGTCTCCACTCTTCGTTATACAACGTGTCTCACTCTTGGTTATTACACGTGTCCTCACTCTCGTTATTACACGTGTCTCACTCTTGTTATTAACACGTGTCTCACTCTTGCTATTGCACATGTCTCACTCTGTTCTTACACGTGGTCTCACTCTCGTTATTACAAGGTCTCACTCTTGTTATTACCGTGTCTCACCTCTCTCAGTTATCGCACATGTCTCACTCTGGTTATACACGTGTCTCACGTCTCGTTATTGCAGTGGTCTTCACTTCTTGTTTTATTACAGCGTGTCTCACTTCTCTTTATTAAACGTGTCTCACTCTTGCTTTGCCATGTCTCAAACTCTTGTTATTTACACGTGTCTCACTCTCTTTATTAAACATATGTCTACTCTTGCTATTGCACATGTCTCACTCTTGTTATTACACGTGTCTCACTCTTGCTATTGCACAAGTCTCACTCTTGTTATTACACGTGTCTCACTCTCGTTTTACGTGTCTCAACTCTTGTCATTACATTGGTCCTCACTCTTGTTATGTACACGTGTCTCACTCCTGTTATTACACGTGTCTTCACTCTTGTTATTACATGTGTCTCACTCTCGTTATCGCACAAATGTCTCACTCTGTTATTACACGTGTCTCACTCTTGTTATTACACGTGGTCTACTCTCTTTATTAACGTGTCCTCACTCTTGCTATGCAATGTCTATCTTTGTTATTACACTGTCTCAACTCTCTTTATTACACCGGGTCTCACTCGTTGTTATTAACACGTGTCTCACTCCTCTATTATTTAAACGGTGTCTCACTCTGCTATTTGCACATGTCTCACTTTGTTATTACACGTGTCTCACTCTCTTTATTAAAACGTGTCCACTCTTGCTATTTTGCACATCGTCTGCTCACTCTTGTTATTACAACACGGTCTCACTCTCTTTATTACCGGGTCCTCCACTCTTGCTATTGCACGTGTCCTCACTCTCTTATTACACGGGTCTCACTCTTGTTATTACAGTGTTCTCACTCTTGTTATTGGCAGCGTGTCTCACTCTTGCTATTGCAACGGGTCTCCACTCTCTTTATTACAAACGTGTCCTCACTCTCTTTATTAAACGTGTCTCCACTCTTGCTATTGCACATGTCTCACTCTTGTTATTACACGGATGTTCACTCTCTTTAATTACACGGGTCTACTCTTGTTATTACACGTGTCTCACTCTTGTTATTGCACGTGTCCCTCATCTCTTGATATTACACATGTCTCACTCTCGTTATGAAGCGTGTCTCACTCTTGTTATTACACGTGTCTCACTCTTGTTGACTATTGCCATGTTCCTCTTGTTATACACGTGTCTCGACTCTTGTTATTGCACGTGTCTCACTCTTGTTATTGCAGCGTGTCTCACACTCTTGTTATTGCACGTGTCTCAACTCTTTGTTAATTACACGTGTCTCACTCTTGTTATGGCACGTGTCTCACTCTCTTTATTACACGTGTCTCACTCTCTTTATTACACGGGCTCACTCTTGTTATTGCCACTGTCTCACTCTTGCTATTGCACGGGTCTCACTTTGTTATCTCACATGTCTCACTTTGAAATTACAACATGTCTCTCTCGTTATTGACGTGCCCTCTTGTTATTAACACCGTGTCTCACCTTGCTATTGCACATGTCTCCACTCTTGTTATTACAACACCGTGTCTCACTCTTGTTATTGCAGCGTGTCTCAACTCTTGTTAATTGCACGTGTCTCACTTCTTGTTTATTGCACGTGTCTGCACTCTTGGTTCTTGCCGTGTCTCACTCTTGTTATTAACGTGTCTCACTCTCTTTATTCACGGGTCTCACTCTTGTTTATTACGTGTTCATTCTTGTTATTACCGTGTCTACTCTTGCTATTGACATTCTCCTCTGATATTACATAGTCTCACTCTGTTATTGCAACGTCGTCTCACTCTTGTTATTCACGTGTCTCACTCTTTGCTATTGCACATGTCTCACTCTTGTTATAAGTGATACTATTCCTTGTTATTCAGCCGTGTCTCACCTTGTTATTGCACGTGTCTCACTCTTGTTTATTACAGTTCTTCCTCTCGTTTATTAGTGTTCCTTTGTTTTTACACGTGTCTCACTCTCGTTTATTACGGTGTCTACTCTCCGTTATTCGGGTTCACTCTTGTTATTACACTGTTACTCTTGGTATTGCACGTGTCTCACTCTTGCTATTGCACGGGTCTCACTTGTTATCTCAACATGTCTCACTCTTTGATATTACATCGTGTTCACTCTGCTTATTGCAGCATGTCTCACTCTCGTTAATTTGCACGTTCTCACTCCTTGTTATTACACTGTTACTTCTTGATATATATAGAGATAGTATACTCTTGTTATTCACGTGTCTCACTCTTGTTATTGCACGTGTCTCCTATCTTTATTAACACGTGTCTCACTCTCTTTATTAGACACGGGTCTCAAACATCTTGTTATTCACTGTTTCCTCCTCGTTTTGCAACGTGTCTCACTCTTGTTATTAACGTGTCTCACTCTTGCTATTGCCATGTCTCACTCTTGTTATTACACGTGTCTCAACTCCTCTTTATTAACGTGTCTCACCTCTTGTTATTGCACGTGTCTCACTCTTGCTATTGCACATTCTCACTCTTGTTATTACACGTGTCTCACTCTTGCCTATTGCCATGCTCACTCTTGCTTTTGCACATGTCTCACTCTTGTTTTAGCACGTGTCTCTTTGACTTTGCCCATGTCTCACTCTTGTTAATTACACTGTCCACTCTTGCTATTGCACATGTCTCATCTTGTTTATTACACGTGTCTCACTCTTGCTATTGCACATTCTCACTCTTGTTATCTCAGTGTCTCACTCCTCGTTACTTAACACGTGTCTCACTCTTGTTATTACACGTGTCCTCACTCCTCGTTATGTACACGTGTCTCACTCTTGTTATTACATGTGTCTCACTCTTGTTATTACAACGTGTCTCACTCTTGCTTATTGCACATGTCTCACTCTTGTTATTACACGTGTCTCACTCTCTTTATTACACGTGTCTCACTCTTGATATTACACGTGTCTCACTCTTGCTATTGCACATGTCTACTCGTCGTTATTGCACGTGGTCTCACTCTTGTTTATCTCACAGTGGTCTCACTCTCGTTATTACCACGTGTCTCACTCTTGTAATACACGTGTCTCACTTCTCGTTATTACAACGTGTCTCCTCTTGTTTATTACACGTGTCTCAACTCCTTGCTATTGCACATGTCTCACTCTTGTTATTACACGTGTCTCACTCTCGTTATTACACGTGTCTCACTCTCTTTATTGGCACGGGTCTCACTTGTTATCTTCACATGTCCACTCTTGATATTCACGTGTCTGCACTCTTGTTAATTGCACGTGTCTCTCTCGTCGTTATTTACATGTGTCTCACTCTTGTTATTAACCGTGTCTCACTCTCGTTATCTCACGTGTCTCACTCTGTTATTACAACGTGTTCACTCTTGTTTATTAACACGTGTCCTCACTCTCAGTTATTACACTGTGTCTCACTCTGTTATACACGTGTCTCACTCTTGCTATTGCAAATGTTCTCACTCTTGTTATTACACGTGTCTCAACTCTCGTTATTAACATGTCTCACTCTTGTATAACGTGTCTCAACTCTCGTTATCGGCACATGTCTCACTCTTGTTATTACACGTGTTCACTACTCGTTATTGCACGTGTCTCATCTTGTTATTACGTAGTCTCACTCTCTTTATTAAACGTGGGTCTCACTCTTGCTATTCACATGTTCCACTCTTTGTTATTACACGTGTCCTCACTCTTTTAAATTACACGTGTCTCACTCTTGCTATGACGGGTCTCACTTGTTAATCTCACATGTTCTCACTCTTGATATTACACGTGTCTCATCTTGTTATTCACAAACGGGTCTCACTCTCATTTATTACACGGGCTCTCACTCTTGTTTTACACGTGTCTCACTCTTGTTTTGCACGTGTCTCACTCTTGTTATTGCAACGTGTCTCTCTCCCTCCGTTATTGCACGTGTCTCACTCTTGCTATTGCACATGTCCTCACTCTTGTTTTTACACGTGTCTCCACTCTCTATTACACGTGTCTCACTCATTGTTATTACACGTGGTCTCACTCTTGCCTATTGCACATGTCTCACTCTTGTTATTACACGTGGTTCACTCTTGCTATTGCACATGTCTCAACTCCTTGTTATTACACGTGTCTCACTCTCGTTATTGCTACGTGGTCCTCACTCTCTTTTTATTAAACGTTCTCACTCTTGCTATTGCACAATGTCTCACTCCTTGTTATTACACGTGTCTCACTCTCTTTATTTACATCGTGTCCTCCACTCTTGATATTACAACACGTGTCTCATCTTGCTATTGCACATGTCTCACTCTCGTTATTGCACGTGTCTCACTCTTGTTATTACACGTGTTCACTCTTGCTATATGCAGCGTGTCTCACTCTTGTTATTACACGTGTCTCACTCTTGTTATTGCACGTGTCTCACTCTCTTTATTACAGACGGGTCTACTCTCTTTATTACAACGGTCCTCACTCTTGTTATTGCACGTGTTCACTCTCGTTATTAAACACGTGTCTCACTCTTGTTATTGCACGTGTCTTCTCCTCGTTATTGGCAGTGTCTCACTCTTGCTATTGCACATGTCCACTCTTGTTTATTAACGTGTTCTCACTCTCTTTATTAACGGGTCTCACTCTTGTTATTACCGTGGTCTCACTCTTGTTATTGCACGTGTCTCTCTCTCGTTATTACATGTGTCTACACTCTTGTTATTACCGTTGTCTCACTCTTTGTTATTGCACGTGTCTCTCTCTCGTTATTACTGTGTCTCACTCTTGTTATTACACGTGTCTCACTTCTTTGTTATTTGCACGTGTCTCTCTCTCGTTATTAATGTGGTTCACTCTTGTTATTACCGTGTCTCACTCTTGTTATTACACGTGTCTCATCTTGTTATTTGCACGTGTCTCTCTCTCGTTATTACCTGTGTCTCACTCTTGTTATTACACGTGTCTCACTCTTGTTTATTGCACGTGTCTCTCTCATCGTTATTACATGTGTCTCACTCTTGCTATTGCACATGTCTCACTCTTGCATTAAACGTGTCTCACTCTTGCTATTGCACAGATGTCCACTCTTGTTATTCACGTGTCTCCTCTCGTTATTACACGTGTCCTCACTCTCTTTATTAACGTGTCTCACTCTCGTTATTACACCGTGTCTCACTCTCTTTATTGCACGGGTCTCATTTGTTATCATCACAATGGTCCACTCTTGATATTACACGTGTCTCACTTCTTGTTATTGCACGTGCCTCTTCTCTCTCGTTATACATGTGTCTCACTCTGTTATTACACGTGTGCTCACTCTCGTTATCTCACGTGTCTCCACTCCTCGTTATTACACGTTTCTGCACTCTTGTTATTACACGTGTCCCTCACTCTCGTTATTAACACGTGTCCTCAACTCTTGTTATATTACACGTGTCTACTCTTGCTATTGCACGATGTCTCACTCTTGTTATTACACGTGTCCTCACTCTCGTTATTACAGCGTGGTCTCACTCTTGTTATTGACACGTGTCTCACTCTCGTTATCGCACATGTGTCTCACTCTTGTTAAACGTGTCCTCACCTTGTTATTCACGTGTCTCACTCTCGTTATCGGCACAGTCTCACTCTTGTTTATTACAAGTGTCTTTCACTCTCGTTATTGCACGTGTCTCACTCTTGTTTTACACGTGTTCCACTCTCTTATTAAACGTGTCTCACTCTTGCTATTGCCATGTCCTCACTCTTGATATTACACGTGTCTCACTCTGTTTATTACACGGGTTCTTCACTCTCTTTATTACACGGGTCTCACTCTTGTTATTAACACGTGTCTCACTCTTGTTTATTTCCACGTGTCTCACTCTTGTTATTGCACGTGTCTCTCTCCTCGTTATTGCACGTGTCTCACTCTGCTATTGCACATGTCTCACTCTTGTTATTACACGTGTCTCACTCTCTTTATTACACTGTCTCACTCTTTTATTACCGTCTCACTCTTGTTATTGCACTTTCCTCTTGTTATTGCACGTGTCTCTCTCTCGTTATTGCACGTTCTCACTTTTGCTTATTGCACATGTCTCACTCTTGTTTTGCACGTGTCTCAACTCTTGTTATTGCACGTGTCTCTCTTCTCTTTATTAACACCGTGTCTCACTCTTGTTATTAACACGTGTCTCACTCTTGCTATTGCACATGTCTCACTCTTGGTTATTAACGTGTCTCCTCTTGCTATTGCACATGTCTCACCTCTTGTATACACGTGTCTCCACTCTCGTATGCACCGTGTCTCACTCTCCTTTATTAACGTGTCTCACTCTTGCTATTGGGGCACATGTCTGCACTCTTGTTATTACACGTGTCTCACTCTCGTTATTGCACGGTCTCACTCTCTTTATTAAACGTGTCTCACTCTTGCTATTGCACATGTCTCACTCTTGTTATTACACGTGTCTCACTCTCTTTATTACACGTGTCTCACTCTTGATATTACACGTGTCTCACTCTTGCTATTGCACATGTCTACTCGTCGTTAATTGCACGTGTCTCACTCTCTTTATTACACGTGTCTCACTCTTGTTATTACACGTGTCTCACTCTTGCTATTTGCACATGTTCCACTCTTGTTATTCACGTGTCCCTCACTCTTGCATTGCACATGTCTCACTCTTTGTTATTACATGTGTCTCATCTTGCTATTGCACGTGTTCTCCTCTTGTTATACAGTGTCTCACTCTTGTTATTGCACGTGTCTAACTTCTCTTTATACACGGTCTCACTCATCTTTATACACGGTCCTCACTCTTGTTTATTAACATGTCTCCACTCTTGTTATTGGCACGTGTCTCTCTTCTCGTATTGCACGTTCACTCACTCTTGCTATTGCACTGTCTCACTCTTGTTATACAACGTGTCTCACTCTCTTTATTACGTGTCTCACTCTTGCTATTGGCAACATGTCTCAACTCTTGTTATTACACGTGTCTCACTCTTGGTTATTGCACGTGTCCTCTCTCTCGGTTAATTACATGTGTCTCATCTTGCTATTGCACATGTTCACTCTTGTTATTACACGTGTCCTCACTCTTTGTTATTACACGTGTCTCACTCTCGTTATTACACGTGTCTCACTCTCGTTATTACACGTGTCTCACTCTCGTTATACGTGTCTCACTCTCGTTATTACACGGTCCTCACTCTCGTTATTTAACGTGTCTCACTCATCCGTTATTACAAACGTGTCTCACTCTCGTTTATTACAACGTGTCTACTCTCGTTTTTGCACGTGTCTCACTCTTGCTATTGCACATGTTCTCACTCTCGTTATTGTCTCGTACCATTGTAGCTGCAAGCCGTTTGCCGGGTCGATGAGCTTCCGTGTCGACCCTGAACACCCAACGACCGGGGCACGTTGACGTGTCCGTCTGCTCGATGTTGACGACGTCTTTGGAACGAGACCCCCGGGCAGATTGAAGAAGTGTTCGCGATGTCTCGCCATGAAACCTTTACAGTCTCTTTATTACACGTGTCTCACTCTTGCTATTGCACATATCTCACTCTTGTTATCATCACGTGTTCTCACTCTTGTTATTACACGTGTCTCACTGGTCGTTGTTATTACACATGTCTCACTCTCGTTATTGCACATGTCCTCAACTCTCGTTATCGCACGTGTCTCACTCTCGTTCTTACACGTGTCTCACTCTTGTTATTACACATGTCTCACTCTCGTTATTGCACATGTCTCACTCTCGTTATCGCACGTGTCTCACTCTCGTTATTGTCTCGTACCATTGTAGCTGCAGCCGTTGGCCGGGTCGATGAGCTCCGTGTCGACCCTGAACACCCAGCGACCGGGCACGTTGACGTTGGTCGTCTGCTCGATGTTGACGACGTCGTTGGAACGAGACCCGGGCAGATTGAAGAAGTGTCCGATGTCTCCGCCATTGAAACCTGACTGGAAACCAACGAGGTGTGAAAGGCGTCGTGAAGCAGTAAACGGCGGGTCAGCGCTAAACTATCAAAGACGCAGTGGGGGCTAAAAAAGACAAAAAGTAAACTTCCTACAGTAAACCTCCTACAGTAAACCTCCTACAGTAAACCTCCTACAGTAAACCTCCTATACTAAACCTACAGTAAACCTCCGACACTAAGGCGACAGTAAACCTCCGACACTAAACCTACAGTAAACTTCCTACAGTAAACCTACAGTAAACCTCCGACACTAAACCTACAGTAAACCTCCGACACTAAACCTACAGTAAACCTCCGACACTAAACCTACAGTAAACTTCCTACAGTAAACCTACAGTAAACCTCCTACAGTAAACCTACAGTAAACCTCCGACACTAAACCTACAGTAAACCTCCGACACTAAACCGACAGTAAACCTCCGACACTAAACCTACAGTAAACCTCCAACACTAAACCGACAGTAAACCTACAGTAAACCTCCGACATCTGATGCTCTCCAAACTCTTCCTACATTTCCACTTTTGCTTGATGACTCATTTCTAATCATCTTCTTTTCTGAACAAACTGAAGACAATCTGCAAATATTTGAATCAATTATAGAACAGGACAAAACTCCTTTTCTCAAAGTATCTCCTGTCCTACAGAAAACCTTCAACAGCCCAGTGAGGGGGCGGAGTTACATGTGCAGTGGTCCCGCCCACCAGATGAAGGGGTGGAGTTACCTGCGCAGTGGTCCCGCCCAGCCCGGTGAGGGGGTGGAGTTACATGTGCGGTGGTCCCGCCCACCAGGTGAGAGGGTGGAGTTACATGTGCGGTGGTCCCGCCCACCAGGTGAGAGGTGGAGTTACCTCTGCCGTTGTCCCGCCCAGCCCGGTGAGGGGGTGGAGTTACCTGTGCGGTGGTCCCACCCAGCCCGGTGAGGGGTGGAGTTACCTGCGAGGTCGTTCCGCCCAGTCCCGGTGAGGGGGTGGAGTTACCTGTGCGGTGGTCCCGCCCAGCCCGGTGAGGGGGTGGAGTTACCTGCGAGGTCGTTCCGCCCAGCCCGGTGAGGGGGTGGAGTTACCTGTGCGGTGGTCCCGCCCAGCCCGGTGAGGGGGTGGAGTTACCTGTGAGGTCGTTCCGCCCAGTCCGGTGAGGGGGTGGAGTTACCTGCGCGGTGGTCCCGCTCGGTGAGGGGTGGAGTTACCTGCGCAGTGGTCCGCCAGCCCGGTGAGGGGGTCTCCTCCGGATGCGGTGCCCGTGCTCCATGTGATCTCTCCATAGTTGAACATACTGAAGTAGGTGGCGCCGTCAGTGATCAGCACCATCTGGAACGTGTTCACCTTCAGACAAAACAGTCAGAGAAAACGCTGTAAGAATCAGAATGTGATGCTAACTGCTAATGCTAACTGTGTTTCTTTGGTTTATCATCAGAGTGGGGGGGCTTTAAACAGTCCAAACATTCAGGTTTAGTCACAGACTGTAAAATGAAGAATGGACTCAGGAGCAAGGGTTCCCCCACAGTGTTTAGCTGAAGCTCGTTTAGCTGAAGCTCGTTTAGCTGAAGCTCATTCATGCTGAAGCTCGTTTAGCTGAAGCTCATTCATGCTGAAGCTCGTTTAGCTGAAGCTCGTTTAGCTGAAGCTCGTCCAGCTGAAGCTCGTCCAGCTGAAGCTCGTTCATGCTGAAGCTCGTTTAGCTGAAGCTCGTTTAGCTGAAGCTCGTTTAGCTGAAGCTCGTCCAGCTGAAGCTCGTCCAGCTGAAGCTCGTCCAGCTGAAGCTCGTTCATGCTGAAGCTCGTTTAGCTGAAGCTCTTTTAGCTGAAGCTCATTCATGCTGAAGCTCGTTTAGCTGAAGCTCGTTTAGCTGAAGCTCATTCATGCTGAAGCTCGTCCAGCTGAAGCTCGTCCAGCTGAAGCTCGTTCATGCTGAAGCTCGTTTAGCTGAAGCTCGTTTAGCTGAAGCTCGTTTAGCTGAAGCTCGTCCAGCTGAAGCTCGTCCAGCTGAAGCTCGTCCAGCTGAAGCTCGTTCATGCTGAAGCTCGTTTAGCTGAAGCTCTTTTAGCTGAAGCTCGTTTAGCTGAAGCTCGTTTAGCTGAAGCTCGTCCAGCTGAAGCTCGTTTAGCTGAAGCTCGTTTAGCTGAAGCTCGTTCATGCTGAAGCTCGTTTAGCTGAAGCTCGTTAGCTGAAGCTCGTCCAGCTGAAGCTCGTTCATGCTGAAGCTCGTTTAGCTGAAGCTCGTCCAGCTGAAGCTCGTTTAGCTGAAGCTCGTTTAGCTGAAGCTCGTCCAGCTGAAGCTCGTCCAGCTGAAGCTCGTCCCAGCTGAAGCTCGTTCAGCTGAAGCTCGT
This sequence comes from Neogobius melanostomus, assembly GCA_007210695.1. Classification (NCBI taxonomy): domain Eukaryota; kingdom Metazoa; phylum Chordata; class Actinopteri; order Gobiiformes; family Gobiidae; genus Neogobius; species Neogobius melanostomus. Next base: position 18,987 of record VHKM01000246.1, read on the forward strand.
TTAGCTGAAGCTCGTCCAGCTGAAGCTCGTTTAGCTGAAGCTCGTTTAGCTGAAGCTCGTCCAGCTGAAGCTCGTCCAGCTGAAGCTCGTCCAGCTGAAGCTCGTTTAGCTGAAGCTCGTTTAGCTGAAGCTCGTTTAGCTGAAGCTCGTTTAGCTGAAGCTCGTTTAGCTGAAGCTCGTTTAGCTGAAGCTCGTTCATGCTGAAGCTCGTTTAGCTGAAGCTCGTTTAGCTGAAGCTCGTTTAGCTGAAGCTCGTTCATGCTGAAGCTCGTTTAGCTGAAGCTCGTTTAGCTGAAGCTCGTTTAGCTGAAGCTCGTTTAGCTGAAGCTCGTCCAGCTGAAGCTCTTTTAGCTGAAGCTCGTTTAGCTGAAGCTCGTCCAGCTGAAGCTCGTTTAGCTGAAGCTCGTTTAGCTGAAGCTCGTTTAGCTGAAGCTCGTTTAGCTGAAGCTCGTTCATGCTGAAGCTCGTCCAGCTGAAGCTCGTTTAGCTGAAGCTCGTTTAGCTGAAGCTCGTTTAGCTGAAGCTCGTTTAGCTGAAGCTCGTTTAGCTGAAGCTCGTCCAGCTGAAGCTCGTTTAGCTGAAGCTCGTCCAGCTGAAGCTCGTCCAGCTGAAGCTCGTTTAGCTGAAGCTCGTTTAGCTGAAGCTCGTCCAGCTGAAGCTCGTTTAGCTGAAGCTCGTTTAGCTGAAGCTCATCCAGCTGAAGCTCATCCAGCTGAAGCTCGTCCAGCTGAAGCTCGTTCATGCTGAAGCTCGTTTAGCTGAAGCTCGTCCAGCTGAAGCTCGTCCAGCTGAAGCTCGTTTAGCTGAAGCTCGTTTAGCTGAAGCTCGTTTAGCTGAAGCTCGTTTAGCTGAAGCTCGTTTAGCTGAAGCTCGTTTAGCTGAAGCTCGTCCAGCTGAAGCTCGTTTAGCTGAAGCTCGTTTAGCTGAAGCTCGTTTAGCTGAAGCTCGTCCAGCTGAAGCTCGTCCAGCTGAAGCTCGTAGCTGAAGCTCGTCCAGCTGAAGCTCGTCCGCTGAAGCTCTAGCTGAAGCTCGTAGCTGAAGCTCGTCCAGCTGAAGCTCATCCAGCTGAAGCTCGTTCATGCTGAAGCTCGTTTAGCTGAAGCTCGTTTAGCTGAAGCTCGTCCAGCTGAAGCTCATCCAGCTGAAGCTCGTTTAGCTGAAGCTCGTCCAGCTGAAGCTCATCCAGCTGAAGCTCGTTCATGCTGAAGCTCGTTTAGCTGAAGCTCGTCCAGCTGAAGCTCGTTTAGCTGAAGCTCATCCAGCTGAAGCTCGTTTAGCTGAAGCTCGTTCATGCTGAAGCTCGTCCAGCTGAAGCTCGTTTAGCTGAAGCTCGTCCAGCTGAAGCTCGTTTAGCTGAAGCTCATCCAGCTGAAGCTCGTTTAGCTGAAGCTCGTTTAGCTGAAGCTCGTTTAGCTGAAGCTCGTTTAGCTGAAGCTCGTCCAGCTGAAGCTCGTCCAGCTGAAGCTCGTCCAGCTGAAGCTCGTTCATGCTGAAGCTCGTTTAGCTGAAGCTCGTCCAGCTGAAGCTCGTCCAGCTGAAGCTCATCCAGCTGAAGCTCGTTTAGCTGAAGCTCGTCCAGCTGAAGCTCGTTTAGCTGAAGCTCGTCCAGCTGAAGCTCGTCCAGCTGAAGCTCGTCCAGCTGAAGCTTGATCATGCTGCAGTTTGACTGCGTTTTTGGGGCCAGCTCCCTTATTTAGAATAGGGCTAAAATAAAAAATAGGGATATAATGAGGGCGATGTTGTTCAGACAAACACGTGGATGTCAGAATAACTGTTTAATCATGATTTAAAAAGACATTTCAATGGAAAGTCCATAAGAGCCAGGAATTGTTCACGAGCCACTTCTGTTTCCTCACGGTTACAGGAAGAGATTGGCCACAGTAAGTCCTTCTTCATTTTACAGTCTGTGGGTTTAGGTCACACTCCAATGGAATCATTTCAGTGTCAGTTCTTTACCTGAATCAGACGTTGCGGTATTTAATATTCATTATATAAAGAGCAATAAAACATGGTTCATGTTGATGAATTTCTTTCTATTATTAGTTTTTTTCCCTGGACCCATCAGTTTTAGTCCTGGTTCTACCTTCCCTATTCAGCACAAACTAGCTCCTTTGATCCATTTCTATGGAAAAGAATTACCTTCTACAAAAGGTAAAAATGAGGGGAATTTTCTATCCTCTCCCACGGGCGGAAACTCCAATATCCGTCACTTTTACTTTCACCTCCACGCCTAACGTGACTGATTTAGACTGCCGGGTTAGGGTTAGAGTGTCTCTCCCTGTCTGGTAAAGCCTAAGGTTAAGTTAATGAGGGGACAGTGGACTGACCGGCGTGGTCTGGCTGCTGCTAAGGTTAAGTTCATGAGGGGACAGTGGACTGACCGGCGTGGTCTGGCTGCTGCCTAAGGTTAAGTTCATGAGGGGACAGTGGACTGACCGGCGTGGTCTGGCCGCCGCCTAAGGTTAAGTTCATGAGGGGACAGTGGACTGACCGGCGTGGTCTGGCTGCCGCCTAAGGTTAAGTTAATGAGGGGACAGTGGACTGACCGGCGTGGTCTGGCTGCTGCCTAAGGTTAAGTTCATGAGGGGACAGTGGACTGACCGGCGTGGTCGGCTGCTGCCTAAGGTTAAGTTCATGAGGGGACAGTGGACTGACCGGCGTGGTCTGGCTGCCGCCTAAGGTTAAGTTCATGAGGGGACAGTGGACTGACCGGCGTGGTCTGGCTGCTGCCTAAGGTTAAGTTCATGAGAGGACAGTGGACTGACCGGCGTGGTCTGGCTGCCGCCTAAGGTTAAGTTCATGAGGGGACAGTGGACTGACCGGCGTGGTCTGGCTGCCGCCTAAGGTTAAGTTAATGAGAGGACAGTGGACTGACCGGCGTGGTCTGGCTGCCGCCGTAGAAGGTGACTTGGTGCCATGTTGCGATGAACACCCAGGTGGCGCTGAAGTTGGGCAGGTTCTTGAAGTACTTGCGTATGTCCTGCGTGGCGCGCTCCAGCGTGTCCGGGTCCGTGCTCTCGCGGTAGTACACGTCTCCACGGATGCCGTTGTGCACGTCGGCCCACAAGGGGGCGATGAAGGAGCGGCTGTCGCTTAGCGGGAAGGCCTCAGGTGTGAACTGGCTCACCTGCACGTTAAAGGACACCACGCCATTGTTGTTCACCTGCAGCAGAGGAACACGGGTCAAAGGAAATGTGTCACGTAAATGTCACGTAATAATGCGTCGTTAATGTTACTGCTCCGCGCTCTTCAATACCAGCGTCACATCGGATCATTCTCTTTCTCTCGGATCCAGACTGACTCACAGTGAAGTAAATAAAGAGTAGAGAAAAGGAAGGACCTAAATGCTGAATGAAGAACCTTATGTACAATGTAAAGATCGAGACGAGGAGACGCACCTCAGTCTAAGCTCACTCTCAGTCTAAGGTCCTCGTCCGGACCGACGCTGTTGTTCCACCGGGCACAAGATGAGCCCTACATGTTTGCTTGTTTTTTGTAAATATTAAGAGATGATTACAAAAATACAAAATAAATTAAATCATTTCGGCCATCTGATTTTCTACTTTCAAACGTCTTTTCACATCACTTTTATGATTAACCTCCATCTACAGCTCTGTTGTAAATCTGTGTGGGCGGAGCTTAGATGAGTGGGCGGAGCTTAGGTAGGCCGTGTGGGTGGAGCTTAGATGAGTGGGTGGCGCTTACGTAGGCTGTGTGGGCGGAGCTTTGATGAGTGGTTGGTGCTTACGTAGGCTGTGTGGGTGGAGCTTAGATGAGTGGGCGGAGCTTACGTAAGCCGTACGGTACGGGATGTTGAAGAAGACGAAGGGCAGGAGCAAAGTGATCTCCACGGAGCTGCCGTCGTCCATCTTTGGAGTTTCCTGGTCCCTTTGGTCCGGGCCAAACGGGTACAGCACATCCTGAGCACGTCCTGGAATGAAGGTTAGGGTTAAGGGTTAGGGTTACAAAGTTATAAGGTTACAGGGTTATAGGGTTATAGGGTTATAGGGTTATAGGGTTACAGGGTTACAGGGTTATAGGGTTACAGGGTTACAGGGTTACAGGGTTATAGGGTTATAGGGTTATAGGGTTACAGGGTTACAGAGTTACAGGGTTACAGGGTTACAGAGTTACAGGGTTACAGGGTTATAGGGTTAGGGTTACAGAGTTACAGGGTTACAGGGTTATAGGGTTATAGGGTTAGGGTTACAGGGTTACAGGGTTACAGGGTTATAGGGTTACAGGGTTATAGGGTTACAGAGTTACAGGGTTACAGAGTTACAGGTTACAGAGTTACAGGGTTACAGGGTTATAGGGTTATTAGGTTATAGGGTTAGGGTTACAGGGTTACAGGGTTACAGAGTTACAGGGTTAGGGTTATAGGGTTACAGGGTTATAGGGTTAAGGGTAAGGGTTTACAGGGTTACAGAGTTACAGGGTTACAGGGTTACAGGGTTACAGAGTTACAGGGTTACAGGGTTATAGGGTTACAGGGTTATAGGGTTCAGAGTTACAGGGTTATCAGGGTTACAGGGTTACAGAGTTACAGGGTTTTAGGGTTACAGGGTTATAGGGTTACAGAGTTACAGGGTTACAGAGTTACAGGGTTACAGGGTTACAGGGTACAGTTACAGATTAAGGTTACAGGGTTATAGGGTTACAGGGTTATAGGGTTACAGAGTTACAGGGTTACAGGTTACAGGGTTACAGGGTTACAGGGTTACAGGGTTACAGGGTTAAGGGTTACAGGGTTATAGGGTTACAGGTTACAGGGTTATCAGTTACAGAGTTACAGGGTTACAGGGTTACAGGGGTTAGGGTTACAGGGTTAAGGGTTACAGGGTTACAGGGTTAAGGGTTATAGGGTTATAGGTTACAGGGTTTACAGGGGGTTACAGGTTATAGGGTTACAGGTTATAGGGTTACAGGGTTACAGGGTTACAGGTACAGGGTTACAGGGTTACAGGGTTAGGTTACAGGTTACAGGGTTACAGGGTTAATATAGGGTTACAGGTTATAGGGTACAGGTTACAGGGTTACAGGACAGTTATAGGGTTATAGGGTACAGGTACAGGGTAGTTACAGGGTTACAGGGTTAAGGGTTATAGGGTTACAGGGTTATAGGGTTACAGGGTTAGGTTACAGGGTTACAGGGTTACAGGGTTACGGTTACAGGTTACAGGGTTATAGGGTTACAGGGTTAAGGTTAAGGTTACAGGGTTACAGGGTTACAGGGTTATAGGGTACAGAGTTACAGGGTTACAGGGTTACAGGGTTACAGGTTATAGGGTTATAGGGTTACAGGGTTACAGGGTTAAGGGTTACAGGGTTACAGGGTTACAGGGTATAGGGTTACAGGGTTATAGGGTTACAGGGTTACAGGGTTACGGTTATAGGGTTACAGGTAAGGTTATAGGTTACAGGGTTATAGGGTTACAGAGTTACAGGGTTACAGGGTATAGGGTTACAGGGTTACAGAGTTACAGGGTTACAGGGTTATAACAGGGTTATAGGGTTACAGGGTACAGGGTTATAGGTAAGAGTTATAGGGATAGGGTTACAGGTTACAGGGTTACAGGGTTATAGGGTTATAGGGTTACAGAGTTATAGGGTTATAGGGTTACAGGGTTACAGGGGTTACAGGGTTATAGGGTTATAGGTTAGGGTTACAGGGTTACAGGTTATAGGGTTACAGAGTTACGGTACAGGGTTACAGGGTTATAGGTTACAGAGTTACAGGGTTACAGAGTTACAGGGTACAGAGTTACAGGGTTACAGGGTTACAGAGTTATAGGGTTACAGAGTTACAGGTTACAGAGTTACAGGGTTACAGGGTTACAGGGTTATAGGGTTACAGAGTTATAGGGTTACAGAGTTACAGGGTTACAGAGTTACAGGGTTACAGGGTTATAGGGTTACAGGTTACAGGGTTACAGAGTTACAGGGTTACAGAGTTACAGGGTTACAGGGTTATAGGTTACAGAGTTACAGGGTTACAGAGTTACAGGACAGGTTAAGTACAGGGTAGAGGGTTACAGAGTTACAGGGTTACAGGGTTAAGGGTTACAGAGTTACAGGGTTACAGAGTTACAGGGTTACAGAGTTACAGGGTACAGAGTTACAGGGTTACAGAGTTAAAGGGTTACAGGAAGGGTTACAGAGTTACAGGTTAAACAGGGTTACAGAGTTACAGGTTCAGGGTTAAGGTTACAGAGTTACAGGGTTACAGGAGGGTTACAGGTTACAGAGTTACAGGGTTACAGGGTTACAGAGTACAGGGTTACAGGGTTACAGAGTTACAGGGTTACAGGTTAAGGGTTACAGAGTTACAGGGACAGAGTTACAGGGTTACAGAGTACAGGGTTACAGGGTTACAGAGTTACAGGGTTACAGGTTACAGAGTTACAGGGTTAAGGTACAGGGTTACAGAGTTACAGGGTTACAGAGTTACAGGGTTACAGGGTTACAGAGTTAAGTCAGGGTTACAGAGTTACAGGGTTACAGGGTTACAGGGTTACAGGTTATAGGGTTACAGGGTTACAGGTTACAGAGTTAAGGGTTACAGGGTTACAGAGTTATAGGGTTACAGGGTTAAGGTACAGGGTTACAGGGTTACAGGGTTATAGGGTTACAGGGTTATAGGGTTATAGGGTTACAGGGTTAAGGGTTAAGGTTACAGGGTTACAGGGTTATAGGGTTACAGGGTTATAGGGTTACAGGTTAAGGTTATAGGGTTACAGGTTATAGGGTTACAGGGTTAAGTATAGGTTATAGGGTTATAGGGTTACAGGTATAGGGTTACAGGGTTATAGGGTTACAGGGTTATAGGGTTATAGGGTTACAACAGGGTTACAGAGTTACAGGGTTACAGGGTTATACAGGGTTAAGGTTATACAGGAAGTTATAGGGTTACAGGGTTATAGGGTTAAGGGGGGGGTTACAGGTTGGGTTACAGGGTTACAGAGTTACAGGGTTACAGGGTTATAGGGTTAATTAGGGTTACAGGGTTATAGGGTTATAGGGTTACTAGGGTTACAATTACAGGGTTACAGGGTTATAGGGTTAAGGGTTATAGGGTTATAGGGTTACAGGGTTACAGGAGTTACTAGGGTTACAGGGTTATAGGGTTACAGGGTTACAGAGTTCAGGTTACAGGGTTAACAGGGTTACAGGTTACAGGTTACAGGGTTACAGGGTTACAGAGTTACAGGGTTACAGGGTTTATAGGGTTACAGGGTTATAGGGTTAGGGTTACAGGGTTACAGGGTTACAGAGTTACAGGGTTACAGGGTTATAGGGTTACAGGGTTATAGGGTTAGGGTTACAGGGTTCATACAGGAGTTATAGAGTTACAGGTTACAGGGTTTATTAGGGTTACAGGGTTACAGAGTTACAGGGTTATAGGGTTAGGGTTACAGAGTTACAGGGTTACAGAGTTATAGGGTTATAGGGTTACAGAGTTACAGGGTTACAGAGTTACAGGGTTATAGGGTTACAGGGTTACAGAGTTACAGGGTTACAGGGTTATAGGGTTATAGGGTACAGGGTTATAGGGTACAGGGTTACAGGGTTATAGGGTTATAGGGTTACAGAGTTACAGGGTTACAGAGTTACAGGGTATAGGGTTACAGGGTTACAGAGTTATAGGGTTATAGGTTACAGAGTACAGAGTTACAGGGTTACAGGGTTACAGGGTTATAGGGTTATAGGGTTACAGGGTTATAGGGTTATAGGGTTACAGAGTTACAGGGTTACAGAGTTACAGGGTTATAGGGTTACAGGGTTACAGAGTTATAGGTTATAGGGTACAGAGTTACAGGGTTACAGAGTTACAGGGTTAATAGGGTTACAGGGTTACAGAGTTACAGGTTACAGGGTTATAGGGTTATAGGGTTACAGGTTATAGGGTTACAGGGTTACAGGTTATAGGGTTACAGGGTTACAGGGTTACAGAGTTACAGGGTTACAGAGTTACAGGGTTACAGGGTTACAGAGTTACAGGGTTATAGGGTTACAGGGTTATAGGGTACAGAGTTACAGGGTTACAGGTTATAGGGTTATAGGGTTACAGGGTTACAGAGTTACAGGGTTACAGGGTTATAGGGTTACAGAGTTACAGGGTTACAGGGTTATAGGGTTACAGGGTTACAGAGTTACAGGGTTACAGGGTTATAGGGTTACAGAGTTACAGGGTTACAGTTAGGTTATAGGTTACAGAGTTACAGGGTTACAGGGTTATAGGGTTACAGAGTTACAGGGTTACAGAGTACAGGGTTATAGGGTTACAGGGTTACAGGTTACAGGTTAACAGAGTTACAGGGTTATAGGGTTACAGGGTTACAGAGTTACAGGGTTACAGGGTTATAGGGTTATAGGGTTACAGGGTTATAGGGTTATAGGGTTACAGGGTTATAGGGTTACAGGGTTACAGAGTTACAGGGTTATAGGGTTACAGGGTTATAGGGTTACAGAGTTACAGGGTTACAGGGTTATAGGGTTATAGGGTTACAGAGTTACAGGGTTACAGGGGTTATAGGGTTATAGGGTTACAGGGTTATAGGGTTAGGGTTACAGAGTTACAGGGTTACAGGGTTATAGGGTTACAGGGTTATAGGGTTATAGGGTTATAGGGTTACAGGGTTAGGGTTACAGAGTTACAGGGTTACAGGGTTATAGGGTTACAGGGTTACAGGTTTATAGGGTTATAGGGCTAAGGGTTCGAGTTAAGGTTAGGGTTACAGGAAGCTTACTTCCTGCTTGTCGGTGTCTCGACTTCCACTGTTTGCTTGTGTATTTTTTGTAGATATAGGAATGACAAACTGATAACAGCAGCAACGACAGCCAGGTAACTCAAGTTGGTTTAGTTAATTTTGTTAAGCTTCAGGCTGAAGCTTAGCTTTTGCCTTCCCTTTTCACAAACTATAGTGTCCACACTGAGGTAACTAAGTGAATGTACATTAGGGATTCACATTCCCCAAAAAAACAAGAAAAAATGCAATTCCACAATGATAATTTACAATTTCTCCTCTATATAAGAGTTAATTATTTTAGCTTTAAGCTTTCTTTTAAACAGAAATAATGATGAACAGGACATAAGCTCATCCTCCAAACAGTTCCACACATTCACACCTTGAAACGACAGGCTTCGTAATTAAGCATCTGTTCGCGCTATCGGTTTAGCAAACATACACGGTGTACTTTTTATGTCAAACAAATTCTGCACACAATCTGGAACCATATTGTTTTTTCGCAAGAGATAGGCTGAGGCACTCTGAATTTGCAGATAAAAAGTTTAATAGCGTGACCAACGCGTTTCGACTCAATGAGTCTTCATCAGGGCGAGTGAAGTAACAGGTGTGTGAGCCCCATTTAAAGGTGTTGGTCACGCTATTAAACTTTTTATCTGCAAATTCAGAGTGGCTCAGCCTATCTCTTGCGAATTTGGTATGTTTGGCCCACTAAGCTTGAAGAGCAGCTGTTTTTGTTTATGTAAGTGTATTTGCTATCCAGCTTTTACCATCCGACCACGGTGATCCAGCGAGCACTCTGCCTCTTTTTCCTCTAGACTACAAAGAACCTGGGCAAGTTTTTGGTTGGAGTCGCTCCGTCCTATATCCAGTGGGACGTTTTCTGGACCCTTTCTACTCACCATGCCTTCGACACACGGCAATACGCTATTTTTCACTAACGAGCAAGGACAAGAGATTATTCTAAAAGACACTTTGCTTGGCGACGCCCCTCCAGACACACAGGGGGTGCAGCCGTGTTTCCAAGAGTATAAGAAATACCTCGAGAAAGACAAGAGGCTTGAGCTACACGCCATTAGCCTCTCCGACTACTGGAGAAGGGAAATCATCCCAAGAGTTCATCGCATCAAAAAGTTCCCCTTTCTCGGTAAAGACTGTTCTGATTTTCGCAACAAATGGGAGGCAGTCTTAAACAAGTGCTCCCTAGATCTTATGTTGCTTTTAATTGATGAGTTGAAGAAACAAAGGGTAGAACTTCGTGACGAAATTAAAGATGTCGAAATAACGATTGAAACACTGACACAGGAAAGTGACGATCACAAAGAGACACTTAAAAAACTTAAAGAGGACATTGATACACACGCTAAAGCGCTTACAAAAAGTAAGATGGACAAACACAATCGGGACAAGCGTGATTACGCCAAAGGGGATGTCTACAGGTGGCCTCAGTCACACACAAATCAAAGACGAGGTAGGACCGTCTCCTTCAGTCTACCAAACAGCACCTCGGCAAGTGAGGAAGATGACCCGCTTCCCTCATCCTCGGACCATTTTTAGACCGAGTGAGACCACAAAGAAACCGAAAAAGACACGACGGGGGAAGCCGTGGAAGGAGGGGACAATACGAACTACGCCCTCGCCAGCCACACCGGACCTGAACCAGGATAACGTGATTAACATCTCAGGTATCCCGCTTCCTTCCGATGCTGTTAATGTCTTGTCCCAAGGCCTCTCTTTCGCCCCTACTCACAGATCAAACCATTTCGATACCAAAGTTGATTTATTCAAATTTTATCGCAATCTAACCTCCAAGCCTACTATAGTAGACAACCCCCTGAAGTGCCCTGCACTACTAAAGCATACACCCCTTTCAGAGCTAAATCGAAATTTCTTCCATCAATAATAACCCCTGTTTGAATGCCTTTTTCAAAAAAAACGATCACGATGTGGACAAACTCTTTTCCACCCACAGGAAGAAGACAAAGCCCAATCTTTCCACCGAGGAGGAAAAGGCACTTCAGTGGCTCAAGAATAATAAAGACATCGTAATCAAACAGGCAGACAAAGGTGGAGCGACAGTTGTATGGGGTAAGAATGAATACATCAATGAAGCACACAAACAATTAAGTGACACACAATACTATATGTGGCAGTATGCCTGCAGGCGGGCACTGCCACTTGTAGTTTTGATGGTGATTGGCTGTGCGCGCCAGCCGTCACCTGATAAATAGCACTTCCGTTTATTATTTGACCTCTGACTTCCTGTACGCCCAGTCTCCGGTGTTGTGGTTGTTGCTCCTCGTCACTCTCCAGTCCAGTTTGTCGCGGCGCCGTCATGGGCCCGCAGTCTCCCTGTAACTGGTCATGCTAGTGGTTGAGTGGATTGGCTGCGTTGACTCGGACTCCGCTGTTAAAGCCCCGAGCCATGCAAATGTCCCGCTCAGACGTCTAGGACCAAGGAGGGTCGTCACTGCCGCCTGCCTTTTTCCTTGCCTTTTTCTCCGCCCTTTTACCACCTTTTTGTTCGCCTGTTCTGTTATTATTCCCCTGTTGCTGGATTCGTGGAGCGCCGTATGTGCGCAACGTCATGGGTAGACTGTGGTAACTGAAAGATGGACTGAAAACAAGTAACTAAACGAACTGTGAAACGAACGGACAAACTTGGTCTTAATTGCAAATGTGAAAATAAATGTAAAACCTTTCTATACAGTGCCTGGCCTCTGTGATCCATCTACTCAACAACGAACCTACGTGCTGTTACTTAATTTCTGGTGCTGGCCATCTCCAGCTGGCGTTATCTGGCAATTTTATGTTTAAAACGGCTAAGTTAACCCTCGCATTGCCACATTTGGCGCTGCAGGCAGGATGTTGATATGGTAAACAGAGGCCTGTGTTTAAAATTGGATGAATGTACAGCTAAAGCTAAAAGTAGCCTACGCTAAATTGTTTCTCATGTGTTAGTATAAACCAAGATTGACCAATATATTGTGTTTTGCTGTGTATATATTGCATGGAATGTTTTTTTGTTACTGTTATGATTTTGCATCTATGTAAATTATTTTGTGTTTAACATTGTTTTGTGGTCACATTTTGATTTTTGGACTTCACATCTGCAATGCTAAAGTTAATGCTACTGTGAAATGCTTTATATAGCTGGATAAATTAACTATTGGAAAGAAAATGTAATAATTTCTGTGTGTGTTTTTAAAAAAGGCAGGCGGTGGTTTTGTCATGGTGGTGACGGGGAGCGCAACTGGACTGGATGTGCAGGAGGTCACAGAAATGGGCTCCAATAGTAGGACCTGTACCTGATGGCTTCCTCAGGGTGGCTCAAACCCACCCTGGCAGTAGTGTATAAGTTGAGACGTAGGAGCTGCTATGTGTGGGGCAGTATCCGGGGTGGTCTCACTTATCGATGGCGGTCAACGCAGCTATTGTTTTAATGGGAAAAGCCAGTGCAGTTTTATTTTTGGGCCAAGTTTTATGTGGTTCAGCTAGTATTAGCCGTCAAGGCCCCACATCCCACCTACTGATAGGTGGATGGTGTGATAGCTGTTCGTGTTTTTAAGCGTTCGTTGGTTCACGGCGTTTTCCTGGGACAGTGGTCGGTTTAGGGTAAAGCCCTTAGCCTCATAGCGCTGTCGCTGTAGTCATGGGCGTCATTGTACACCCCTTTTAGTACGTATGGCTTAGCACTCAACACGCCCTTCTGTAGCCGTCAAGGCACCTCTTCTAGCCGCGACGTGGGTGTTGGGTCGAGACTTAAGCAGTACCTGGTAGTTGGCTGCAAGCATAGTATGCATGTGTGCATTAAAAGTGTGTGTGTTTTGGCATCGCCGGGACGACGATGCATTTTGGGGGGGGCATATGTGGCAGTATGCCTGCAGGCGGACACTGCCACTTGTAGTTTTGATGGTGATTGGCTGTGCGCGCCAGCCGTCACCTGATAAATAGCACTTCCGTTTATTATTTGACCTCTGACTTCCTGTACGCCCAGTCTCCGGTGTTGTGGTTGTTGCTCCTCGTCACTCTCCAGTCCAGTTTGTCGCGGCGCCGTCATGGGCCCGCAGTCTCCCTGTAACTGGTCATGCTAGTGGTTGAGTGGATTGGCTGCGTTGACTCGGACTCCGCTGTTAAAGCCCCGAGCCATGCAAATGTCCCGCTCAGACGTCTATGACCAAGGAGGGTCGTCACTGCCGCCTGCCTTTTTCCTTGCATTTTTCTCCGCCCTTTTACCACCTTTTGTTCGCCTGTTCTGTTATTTTTCCCCTGTTGCTGGATTCGTGGAGCGCCGTATGTGCGCAACGTCATGGGTAGACTGTGGTAACTGAAAGATGGACTGAAAACAAGTAACTAAACGAACTGTGAAACGAACGGACAAACCTGGTCTTAATTGCAAATGTGAAAATAAATGTAAAACTTTTCTATACAGTGCCTGGCCTCTGTGATCCATCTACTCAACAACGAACCTACGTGCTTTTACTTAATTTCTGGTGCTGGCCATCTCCAGCTGGCGTTATCTGGCAATTTTATGTTTAAAACGGCTAAGTTAACCCTCGCATTGCCACATATGTCCCTATTACTTCTAATCCTTTAGTCTCTGCTAAACCTGAGCTTGATAAACTAACCAAAATTGCACTGGAAAAAGAGTGGATTACTGAAGTAGAACACAAATTTCTCATACCGCCACACCCCAGAGTGGCCGTCTTTTATTTACTTCCCAAGATCCATAAGAGTCTCACTCTGCCTCCAGGCCGCCCTATAATCAGTGGCATAGGCACTATGACAGAGCCAGTCTCCAAATACATTGATTATCATATCAAACCTCTCACCTCATCTCTTAAATCATATTTGCGAGACTCCGCAGATGTGCTTAACAAACTGGCGGAAATTAAAACTGTTCCTAGCTCCTCTTTTCTTGTCACTATGGACGTTTCTGCATTATACACCAATATTGTCCATGAGCAAGGCCTGGAGGCTCTTAAACATTTTTTGGATTCGAGATCAGACACCATTGCTCCCCCCAGTGATTTTTTGGTGTCCCTCACTAGCTGGACACTAAAAAACAATTTCTTTATGTTTCAGGACAGACTCTACCAACAGGTTAAAGGCACAGCCATGGGAGCGGCATACGCACCAAACTATGCTGGACTGTTCATGGGCTTATGGGAGGAAAGACATTTGTTTGACACTAGTAACCCTTTTTTACACTGTATCGAATGGTATGGCCGCTACATAGACGACCTTTTCTTTATATTCAATGGCACGGAGGAACAACTCAAAGATTTCCATACCTATCTCAACAACACTAATGAAAACATCAAGCTTAGCTTTGAGTACAGTGCGGAATCAATCAGTTTTTGGACATCTTCATTTCTATTGACATTGGGGGTGAACTACATACCTCCATATATCGCAAACCTACTGACCGGAATACCACTCTAAGGGCAGACAGTTTCCACCCGCAGCCGTTCATCTCCAACATCCCCTACGGACAGTTCCAAAGACTCCGCAGACTCTGTGATAACCATGCTGATTTTGAATCTAAAGCCATTGATATGCACAATCACTTCCAAATCAGAGGTTACAATAAAAACAACCTGGATCAGGCTCTGGTCAGAGTTAAAACTATTGATAGAAAAGACCTTCTTACTAAAAAAAAACACCTAACAGCTCACAAACTAAAAACTACAAAACTTTCTTTTCCACGCAATATGGTCACCTCTCGTACGACATCAAACGCATTATTCTAAAAAACTGGGCCATACTCCTTAGTGACCCAGCACTCAAACCAGTTTTCCAGGATCCTCCTCTCTGTACTTTCCGCAGAGCACCCACTCTCAAAAACCATCTCGTAAAGAGCGCTCTGCCCTCAAAAAAACAAAAAATGTGGCTTTCTCAAAAATATGGTACCTTCAGATGCGGTAGCTGCAACCACTGCAGCAATGTGGCAGACTCATTCAATGATCTTTTCAACAGCAAAGTATACAAATGTCAAGGATTTGCCAACTGTAACACCACCTTTGTTGTATACAGGCTTGAATGCGAATGTGGCTGTTTTTATGTTGGTCGAACTAAACGAAAATTCAAGGAAAGACTGGCTGAACATAAGTATGCAATACGGACCCAAAATATATTGTACCCTATGGCAAAACATTACATGCAAGCAGGCCATAGCAGCCCTAGTTCACTGAGAGCCCTAGTTATTGAAGTTATCCCACAGAACAACATGGGTGGCGACCGACTACAACGCCTCCTTCGCAGGGAGACATTCTGGATTGACCGCCTCAAAGCCATGACCCACCCAGGTCTAAATGAGGAAATAGAGTTTTCCCCATTCCTCTAACTTCCGGGGCCCCGTTTTTTCTCTCCATTTTTTCCATGTATGTCATTGTGTATATATATATATATATACACATAAGTTTCTTTGTAAAGACTGTTTTTGAAGTCATCACTATTTTGACTTTTGATTGCGCTCCACACTAAGTAACTGTGCTTCCCCAGTTCCTTGTCTGTACTCTATGTATACTTCTCTGCTCCATATAACTTTATGTAAATATTCTTAATGATGTGTAAGTACCGCAGTTATACATCACTGTTGTAAATATCCTGTGGTTTGTTTGTGAAATGGTTAATGTATGTCACATGATTGGTCATGTGAGACCCCCTCTGTTTTAAATGGACTCACACACCTGTTACTTCACTCACCCTGATGAAGACTCATTGAGTCGAAACGCGTTGGTCACGCTATTAAACTTTTTATCTGCAAATTCAGAGTGCCTCAGCCTATCTCTTGCGAATTTGGTATGTTTGGCCCACTAAGCTTGAAGAGCACCTGTTTTTGTTGATGTAAGTGTATTTGCTATCCAGCTTTTACCATCCGACCACAGTGATCCAGCGAGCACTCTGCCTCTTTTTCCTCCATATTGTTTTTATTTTATACATTAGATTGCTAATTTTATACTTAACTAAGTCATTACATTTCAAGACTTTGCAGCTGATAAACAGATTATGATTATGTTGATTGTAATCGGCTGTATTAATGAGACAGACAGCACGCTTTTGCAGTATAATAATTGGCTGTATGGTCGTTTTATAGGTTTTCCCCCATATCTCGGTGCAGTACGTCATATAAGGCAGTATCAGCGTATTATTATGAGATGCAAGGACCTAGGACATAGCATGTGTTTAGCTTTGTGTAAAATTCCAAGTGACCTGTACATTTGGGATTTAACATGGGCCACATGTGGTTGCCAATGTAGTTTATTATGAATAATTACGCCCAAGAATTTATTGTCATAGACCTGCTCTAATTGAACATTATCTATTGTAATTTTGACATGTTGATTTATTTTCCGGTTGCTAAATACAATACATTTGGTCTTATTTACATAATGAGAGTTTATTGATGTCAAACCACTTTTTGAGGGTCTTTAATTCTGTTTCCACTGTGTGAAGAAGTTGAGTGATATCCTTTCCAGAAATAAAAAATATTGGTGTCGTCTGCAAATAAAATGAAATGAAGAAGTGTTGAGACTTATTATGTTATTTATGTAAAGTAAGAATAATTTTGGTCCTAGTATTGAACCCTGTGGTATTCCATATGTTATCCCTTATAGCTCTGATTTTTCATTTTGTAGTTGTACATATTGATATCTGTTAGAAAGGTAGTTCTTTATCCAATTATTAGCAATCCCTCTGATTCCATAACGCTCTAGTTTTTTTTAATAAATTGTGGTGGTCAATGGTGTCATTTTGAGATATACAAAGAAGTGCTTTGTGAGTTCAACCAGATTTTGCGTGGAGAAAGGGAGAAGTACTTCTCTAAAATCATCGCAAACTGCAGAAACAATTCTCGTGTTCTGTTTTCCACAGTAAACAGATTAACTAATCCTCCAGTTTCACTGCCCTTAGAACTAATCTCTACATCTAAGTGCAATGAGTTCGCTTTTTTTTTATGACAAAGTGAACATGGGCCTGTAGATACTCTCTGTCACTGATACATGTTCTATCTCTGTCACTGATACAGGTGAACATGAGTCTGCAGATACTCTCTGTCACTGATACAGGTGAACATGGGCCTGTAGATACTCTCTGTCACTGCATCGAACAGATCAGTTTGTGGATGCAAAACAACTTTCTCCAACTAAACTCAGACAAAACTGAGATCATTGTTTTTGGCCCACAGACACAAAGACAAAGTGTTATCAGTCACCTTGAGTCTCTCTCTCTAAACCAAAAAATCAGGTTAGAAATCTAGGAGTAATCATGGACTCAGACCTGAACTTAAACAGCCACATCAAAACAATAACATCATCAGCTTTTTACCATCTGAAGAACATTAAGATCAGAGAAATAGTGTCAAAAACAGACTTAGAGAGACTCATCCATGCATTTGTCTCCAGCAGGTTAGACTACTGTAACG
Organism: Neogobius melanostomus; assembly: GCA_007210695.1. Lineage (NCBI taxonomy): Eukaryota > Metazoa > Chordata > Actinopteri > Gobiiformes > Gobiidae > Neogobius > Neogobius melanostomus. The sequence goes on from VHKM01000246.1 coordinate 36,159, forward strand.
GCTGCTCACTGGCCTTTCTAAACGAGCTGTTAGAGCTGCAGAACATCCAGAACGCTGCTGCTCCAGTCCTGACAAGAACCAGGAAATACCACCACATTAGTCCAGTGCTCCGGTCTCTGCACTGGCTTCCTGTCACTCAGAGAATAGAATTTAAAACAGCTCTGCTTGTTACAAGTCTTTTCATGGTTTAGCACCAAAGTCCATCTCTGACATGTTAGAGCCGTATGAACCATCTCAGGGAGGGGTCTCCTGGTGGTTCCAGAGTCAATAATAAACACGGCAGGCTGCGTTTCAGTTTCATGCAGCTAAAATCTGGAACAGTCTTCATGAGGATGTGAGACAGGCCTCAGACTGAAAACAGCTCTTTTTACCCGTGCATATGAAAACTGAAAGTATTTGATCTGCACTCTTGCCTTTTACTGTCATTGATGAATTTTATGTTGATGTTTTATTGATTGATTTGATCTGTTTTCTTGTCATTTTCTGCAACTGTGAAGCACTTTGAATTGCCTTGTGTATGAATTCTGCCCCACAAATAAACTTGCCTTGCCTTGCCTTACAGGGTTACAGGGTTATAGGGTTACAGGGTTATAGGGTTATAGGGCTAAGGGTTCGGGTTAAGGTTAGCAGCACGTCTTGGAACAAACAGGTCTTGATTTTCAGCAGATGCTCTCGATCGCCCCATCCCACTTCGCCTCAGAGGAAACGTTACCGATTTTAGACTCTGAGGGTCATGGATCACTTTGATCTGAGCAAACAAATACTTGGGCTGTATTCTGAATACTTAGAATACTTTCATGTTGATTTACACTATGTTCATGCATACTAACCCTGTATGATTAAAAATATGTAGCTGCACTTAAGAACTGAAGTGAAAAAGCACTTTGCAAACGCCCACAGCCCAGAAGAACAGAGCTAAACATTTCTTTCTTATTGTTATGAAACTGAAATTTAAGGATCGAGTACCGCATTGTGTTCCTTTGGTTTGGGGAAAGTAACCGTTTTGTAAATACCGTCAAATAAAAGAGTAACCTGAATATTGTTTTTCTAAATGAGTATTTTATACATGTATTCCGTTACTTCCCAGCATCACAAAAACAATTAGATTTATTGGACTCTGCAGGTCCCATCGATAATGCTCAGAAAATCCACATGGATTCATAGTTTTTATTCTGAATATCCCTAAAATATGTACAAAAGGCAAAATATATAAAAAGTTTGTACATGTAGGAGATTAACCAAAACCTGGACCAAGAACATTATTCTCATATTTGACATTACCCAAATCTAAAAGCTTCTTGAAAAAAGCCTCAAAACCACCAAAAAACAAACAAAAGGAAAACGAAGATGAAAACGCAACAAAAGAGCAACAAAAAGTAACAAAACAGTGGCAAACATCTGATGAAAACAAGGTACCAACACAAGGAAAAATGGTCTTAGCTTTCAAATGAGGTGTTAGACTGGTCTATAGGCTGTGAGCTTTTAGATTTGGGTAAAGCTGGACTGGGTTAACCAGTTAGCTACCATCCCCCCTAATCAGGGGACTAGGGTTAGGGTTAGTTAACCCTAATCAGGATATGATTAGGGTTAAGAACGGCAAATGTAATGTAAGATGTGTTTCACTCACACAGATCTCACACGTATTTTTAGAAACTAGACGGTCTTGGCTTTCACATGAGGTGTCACAATGCCATAAGGGTTGTAAGCTCTCCAGTCAATACGCTTTGAGATTTGGATATAAATAATGGTTAACCCTAACCCTAAGGTGGCAGTTAACAGGTTAAGGATGTCATGAGTATAGTTAAGGGCTCTGAAAGGGTCTCTACACATTGATTAGTTTAGTTATTGGTTTATTTGGTCGGGAAAGTGCAGGTTAATGAACAAGCCAAACCGGATTGTATCCTTGGGCTGATTTCCATCCGTCGTCCCCCCTGTGCACTCTCAAACACACTCTCATTTATTCTGGCCTATTATACATGGTTTTAGTGATAGGGGAAACTGGAGTACCCGGAGGAAACCTATGCAAACACGAGGAGAACATGCAAACTCCACACAGAAAGGCCCCGTCCAGGTGGTAATCGAACCCGGGACCTTCTAGCTGTGAAGCTCGAGCGCTAACCGCTGCGCCATCGTGCTGCTCTCACAAGAGTCTTTGATTTTTCATTTGACATACGGAACATCGTTCATCATTTTTACATCGTCGCTGAACAAGGATTTCCTCCAATTCTAAAGGAATATTTAAACAATATAAAATTACTTATTTAGACGGGCCTTCCAGAACACCTAGTACTGATCTATTTTGTTTGTGTGCCGGTGTTTTTATATTCTGTGTCATTTTATACAGAATGCTTTTTCCCTGTGTTTTTATTTAAAGCACTGTGGTCTGTTGGAAAGTGCTATAGAAATAAACTGTGATCAAATAATGAAACACTTTTACCTGGCGTCGCAGCGCAGACGGTGAAGATGAGCGGCAGGAGCAGCGTGTGACCGAGGGGCGCCGTGGACGGACCATTCTACACAAAGGGCAGAAGGAAACGTGAGTGTCCTGATGTGGAGCAGAATGAAAAGAAAACTCTCTGACTCAAAGTGGCTTTATTTTGCAAATTACAGAGGAGTTACTTTCATTTTTCGGTAAAAGTACAGATACGACTGATCAAATATTACTCCAATAAAAGTAAAAGTTACTCAGATTGTGCCTTAAAGCCACACCGCGTAGAATTTTACCCCAAAAATAAAACTGAAATACAAGCTTTTATTTTATGACGGATATTTTCAGCATTGAAAAATACTTCAAACAAACGTGTGATTTTGCTGTGAGCGGCTCAGATCTCCTAAGACATGATATAACTTTACCGGGAGAGGGTGCGTCTCCAGCTCGTTTCCATGGAGATGTGGACTAAAGTCAGCAGAATTTGAGATTTAAACAGGTCAGGTTCCCATCCAAATCCATTCTTTGATTATCCACTGGAGTAATGGCATTTTCTGTATCAAGCTGGTCATTATTTGCATGTTGTGTACTGATGGCAACGGTATAGTCCAAAATGTTACGCAGTGTACCTTTAAGTGAAAGGACTGAAGTATTTGCAGTAGAAAGTACTGAAGTTTCCAAAGTAGGGATGTCCCCATCTGCTTTTGTTGAGCTCCCGATTCGATTTGTATAATTAAAATTTTACTTGATACATATCATTATATATTACATACATACATACTCCTCTCCTGGAACCGCCACCTTAACGTGGTGGAGGGGTTTGACATACATACATATACAGTATATGTATGTATGTATACATACATACATATACAGCGGGAACCATATACTGTATTTACATACACTTTATAAAAAGACACATTTGCATTTTTCCTCACTGCATGACATGAAACCAGAGTTAACTTATTTTTTTTAGGTCAAGTAGAATTTTAAAATGTATTTCTATTTGCGTAATGCCAGTAAAATGAGAGAGATTTTTTTAAAATGTTTTTGTTACTTTTTACAACGTCAGAAGTTTACATACACAAAGATTACTATACCTTTAAACAATTTGGGAAAGCCCAAATGACGATTTCATGCCCTTGGAAGCTTGAACAAGTCTGGTTCATCCTTGAGAGAAATTTCAAGACACTTGAGGTGCCAGTTTCATTGTTAATGTTCATTCAAAAGTTTCATTGGTTAAAACAATGATGGAAATGTCCAGTCATCATACAGATCAGAAAGAATGCGAGTTCTGTGTCCCAGAGATGAACGTGCTGTGTCTGAAATGTGAAGATCAACCCAAGAACAAATGCAAAAGACCTGGTGAAGATGCTGAACCTGGTAAGAGTTTGTCATTATCCAGAGTGAAACAAGTCCTGTACCGACATGGGCTGAGAGGGAACTCTGCCAGGAAGAAGCTCTGACTCCAAAACAAACACAAGGATAAAGACTTTAATGTTTGGAGACATATCCTGTGTCTGTTTGTCCAGAATGACCATGGTCACGTTTGGAGGAAAAGGCAAGGCAAGTTTATTTGTAGAGCACAATTCATACACAAGGCAATTCAAAGTGCTTCACAGTAGCACAAAATTACAAGAAAACAGATAAAATCAATCAATAAAACATCAACATAAAGTTAATCAATGACAGTAAACGGCAAGAGTGCAGATAAAATACTTTCAGTTTTCATATGCACGGGTAAAAAGAGCTGTTTTCAGTCTGGATTTGAACATTGTCAGAGTTGAGGCCTGTCTCACATCCTCATGAAGACTGTTCCAGATTTTAGCTGCATGAAACTAGAACAGGAAAAAACTCTCGCACACTGTACTTGCAACACCAGTGTTTCTTTATTCGATGAACGTTTCGGCCAGTGGCCTTGTCAAGCAAAATGTTTTTTATGAATGAAAAGCCATCCTTAAATAGGGTGTGGCCTGCTGCATCACAGGATGCTGTCATAAAACGTAGGCAGCATGTATACAACATACATCCAAAACACAAAAAACAAAGCCAGGATATGGTAAATCAGATATAGATATGTACATATATACAATAAAAACATTTAGTGGCACATGAAATACATATGAGAAATGGATATATAAGACAGCTCAAAAATAGAGAAGATCTGCCTAAATATATGCAAATCAATATGTATACCAAGGAAGTTAACACAGCCTATAAACATAACATGACATTGGAACCTCTCTAGGAAGACATTCAAAACAAGCTCATCATTTAATCCCTTGGGTGTAAGGATCTGTAAAGTTTCAATCCAGTAGGCTTCTCTTTTTTTCAAAAGTTTATCATGGTCTCCTCTATAAGGAGGAGGGACTTGTTCAATGCCGCAAAAACGTAAAGCACTGACATCATGATGTGCATCGTCGTTTACATGTATTGTAAATGATAAATGACACTTGTACGATCATAAACTATTTATATTTAAGAATAATGCATAAGCTAATGCATGAGCACAGACTCATGCCTTAGTTTCTTGCATGAGTGTATGTGATGTTACTTGGATGAGAAATAAGGGGTAGGTTTAGTATAAGTTCTTTGAACTTCTTCCTACTCCTTTTGAGCAAAAGTCTTGTTTTGTTCTGTTTTCAAATGTAAAAAATGTTTGAAATACTTTTCTGCTCAAATGAATAAATAAATGAAAAAAAAATCGTTGAAATGGGCAGCTACTGGATATTCTCTGTCATTTCTGCGTATTGAGCAGGCAGATCTTCTCTATTTTTGAGCTGTCTTATATATCCATTTCTCATATGGGTTACATGTGCCACTAAATATGTTATTGTATATATGTACATATCTATATTTGATTTACCATATCCTGGCTTTGTTTTTTGTGTTTTGGATGTATGTTGTATACATGCTGCCTACGTTTTATGACAGCATCCTGTGATGCAGCAGGCCACACCCTATTTAAGGATGGCTTTTCATTCATAAAAAACATTTTGCTTGACAAGGCCACTGGCCAAACGTTCATCGAATAAAGAAACACTGGTGTTGCAAGTACAGTGTGCGAGAGTTTTTTCCTGTTCTACGTTTGCCCTTTATGCCTTCTCTTACGCACCTGTTTAAAACAAGAGATGTGCGAAGTTAACCGTCTTTAGCTGCATGCAACTGAAACGCAGCCTCACCGTGTTTATTATTGACTCTGGAACCACCAGGATACCCCTCCCTGAGATGGTTCATACGGCTCTAACATGTCAGAGATGGACTTTGGTGCTAAACCATGAAAAGACTTGTAACAAGCAGAGCTGTTTTAAATTCTATTCTCTGAGTGACAGGAAGCCAGTGCAGAGACCGGAGCACTGGACTAATGTGGTCGTATTTCCTGGTTCTTGTCAGGACTGGAGCAGCAGCGTTCTGGATGTTCTGCAGCTCTAACAGCTGGTTTAGAAAGGCCAGTGAGCAGCCGTTACAGTAGTCTAACCTGCTAGAGACAAATGCATGGATGAGTCTCTCTAAGTCTGGTTTTGACACTATTCTTCTGATCTTAGCAATGTTCTTCAGATGGTAAAAAGCTGATGATGTTATTGCTTTGATGTTGCTGTTTAAGTTCAGGTCCATGATTACTCCTAGATTTCTAACCTGATTTTTTGGTTTTAGAGAGAGAGAGAGACTCTGTTTATTAGCTGACCCAATGGAAGCATGTACAGGTTGAATAAGAGGGGTCCCAAGATTGACCCCTGGGGGACTCCACAGGTCATGGAAATGTTGTCTGAGACACAGTTGCCAATTTCGACAAAGTACGTCCTATCCTCGAGATAGGACTTGAACCAGTTTAGAGCAGTACCAGAGATTCCCACCCAGTTTTCTAACCTGTGAAGTAAGATCCTGTGGTCCACTGTGTCAAAGGCAGCGCTCAGGTCCAGCAGAACTAAAACTGAGACCTTACCTGCATTGGTGTTCATACGGATATCATTTGTCACCTTGATCAGAGCTGTCTCAGTGCTGTGGTGGGGCCTAAATCCTGACTGGAAAGTATCAAACACATTGTTAGATAGGAGAAAGTAAGTGAGCTGTTGATATATTACTTTCTCTAAGACTTTTCCTAAGAATGGTAGGTTTGTTTATTTTGTTTATTTGGTAGGGACAGTGCAAGTTAATGAACAAGCCACACCGGATTGTAGCCTTGGGCTAATTTCCATCCGTCGTCCCCCATGCGCACTCTCAAACACACTCTCATTCATCCTGACCTATTGTACATGTTTTTAGTGGTAGGGGAAACCTACGCAGACACGGGGAGAACATGCAAACTCCACACAGAAAGGCCCCGGCCTTGGTGGGAATCGAACCGGGACCTTCTAGCTGCGCTAGCACGAGCGCTAACCACTGTACTACGTGCCGTTTGATATGGGCCGGTAGTTGTTCAGTACCTTGGGTTCAAGGCTGCTCTTCTTTAGAAGAGGCTTAATGACCGTGGTTTTCAAGGCCTTTGGAAATGCTCCAGTCTCAAATGAGATGTTAACTAACTGAACAAGTTGTGGTAACAAGCTGGTCAGCACAGACTTCAGAAATCTAGTGGGCAATTCATCAAGGCAGCATGTACATGAACTCAGACCGGAGATAACCTCTTCGATTGTTTTGTCAGTAACAGGTGTGAAATGTGTCAGCTCAAGGTGTTTATCTGGTGGCAGGGTTTCCATTTGTGTTGTGGAAATTATGGCATTTTTAATGCCTTGGACTTTGTCATAAAAAATATTGCAAACTCATTGCACTTAGATGTAGAGATTAGTTCTAAGGGCAGTGAAACTGGAGGGTTAGTTAATCTGTTTACTGTGGAAAACAGTAAACAGCCTGAGAACACCATCCCAACTGTGAAATACGGGGGGGCAGCATCATGCTGTGGGGTTGTTTTGCTGTGAGAGGGGCAGGTGCACTTCACTAAATAGATGACATCATGAAGAAAGAACTCTATGTGGAAATATTGGAGCAACATCTCAAGAGCCAGGAAGTTAAAGCGCAGATGGGTCTTCCAAATGGGCAATGACCCAAAGCCAAACTGGTTACAAAGTGGCTTAAGGAAAACAAAGTCAATGTTTTGAAGTGGAAATATCAAATTCCTGATCTAAATCCAGAGATGTGCACGCAAGGTGGCCTACGAATGTGTCTCAGTTACACCCGTTCTGTTTGGAGGAATGGATCAAAATTCCTGCTAACTATTGTGAGAAGCTTGTGGAAGGAAATCCAAAACGTTTGACCCAAAATATACAGTTTAAAGACAATACTACCAAATATTAATGAAATGTAGGTAAACGTTTGGTTTTGTTAAAAGTAACAAAAATGTTTCTAAAATTCTATCTGTCATTTTTACCTTAAAAAAAAAAGGGTAATTCTGGTTTCATGTCAAACAGTGAGAAAAAAATGCAAATGTGTCTTTTAATAAAGTGTATGTAAACATATGTGACCCGCCCTGGTTTCCAGGGACACAAGTCGGCAGCCCGTGTCTCGAGAAAAACGTAAACAAAGTGTTTTTTTGTTTTTTTTAAATTGGTGATTTTCACTTTTTTGCAGAATTGTTCAGTTAAAGTCATGAAGAAGCCTCTCCATGTTTAAGCTACCAGTATTGGTATATTTAAAAGTGTAAACTTTTATGTTCAAACCAACTACTTTCGGAACTTGCACTAGGGGCGTGTCTTTGTCTGTGTGGCTTCGTTACTATGCAACGCAATGCTATGTGGCTCTCAGAAGCTGCCGCTAGTTGTGCTGGAAAATGGATTTACGACGAGTTTGCTGAGCAGAAGGCACACAAAGGTTACTTCAGACTGGTGAGTGAAAGTTTTTTTGTTTGTTTTTTATCGCTGGTGGCTGCTGTGTTAATGGTTGTTAGCTAACAAGGTGCGTTAGCATGGGAGACAGTCATGTAGTCACAAGGAATTAACCTGCTATTTACACACAATCAAGATCTCTACAAACTTAAACTACTCCATAAATGTAGTCAGCGCATCCCTAGCTGACGCTCCGTCCTCTCAAATTCAGCCCCAGGCCGACGCTCCGTCCTCCCGGCCGCCTCCCACTCAGCCCCGGCTGACGCTCCGTCCTCCCGGCCGCCTCCCACTCAGCCCCGGCTGACGCTCCGTCCTCCCGGCCGCCTCTCCCACTCAGCCCCAGGCTGACGCTCCGTCCTCCCGGCCACCTCCCACTCAGCCCCAGGCTGACGCTCCATCCTCCCGGCCGCCTCCCACTCAGCCCCAGGCTGACGCTCCGTCCTCCCGGCCGCCTCCCACTCAGCCCCAGGCTGACGCTCCGTCCTCCCGGCCACCTCCCACTCAGCCCCAGGCTGACGCTCCGTCCTCCGGCCGCCTCTCCACTCAGCCCAGGTGACGCTCCGTCCTCCGGCCGCCTCTCCCACTCAGCCCCAGGCTGACGCTCCGTCCTCCCGGCCACCTCCCACTCAGCCCCAGGCTGACGCTCCATCCTCCCGGCCACCTCCCACTCAGCCCCAGGCTGACGCTCCATCCTCCCGGCCACCTCCCACTCAGCCCCAGGCTGACGCTCCGTCCTCCCGGCCACCTCCCACTCAGCCCCAGGCTGACGCTCCGTCCTCCCGGCCACCTCCCACTCAGCCCCAGGCTGACGCTCCGTCCTCCCGGCCGCCTCTCCCACTCAGCCCCGGGCTGACGCTCCGTCCTCCCGGCCGCCTCTCCCACTCAGCCCCAGGCTGACGCTCCGTCCTCCCGGCCGCCTCTCCCACTCAGCCCCAGGCTGACGCTCCGTCCTCCCGGCCACCTCCCACTCAGCCCCAGGCTGACGCTCCATCCTCCCGGCCACCTCCCACTCAGCCCCAGGCTGACGCTCCGTCCTCCCGGCCGCCTCTCCCACTCAGCCCCGGGCTGACGCTCCGTCCTCCCGGCCGCCTCTCCCACTCAGCCCCAGGCTGACGCTCCGTCCTCCCGGCCGCCTCTCCCACTCAGCCCCAGGCTGACGCTCCGTCCTCCCGGCCGCCTCTCCCACTCAGCCCCGGGCTGACGCTCCGTCCTCCCGGCCGCCTCCCAGCCTGTCTCTGAGGAGACTGTCTGGATGTATGGATGACTGAGAAACTACATTGTTTTATTAAATGTGTGTGAAATGTTGTCAAGTTACAATGTCATAAAGTGCAGACATGTATTGATTGCAATAGTTTTTTTTAAATTTCCATTAAACACATAATACAGGGTAGTAGCTATTGGATGTTGCCCGCGAGAGTAACATCTGATAGCTATATACCTCATTGATACTGTAAATGTAAACAAGATAACGTTATTACACTAGTCATCTGGTAGCTATCCGATGGTACCCGCAAGGACTAGAAACCAGTTTTTGACGGCCCGTGAAAAGCTGTGAAATCTGTGTTGTTCTTTAGATTGTGTGGGGGCCCATTCCATTCTTTGATGGCAGTAACATCTGCACAGCGCCACTTGCTGTTCAGAGTGTCATTATTAGGCTTTGGAGCCTTTACAGGAATATAGAGGAGCAGAAAGTCTCATATGTATCTTTAGAATCGACTAAAAGTGTCAAATTCAACACAATACTACTCGACTCCTGAAGTATTCGAGTACAGATCCTGAAGTACTCGAGTACACGACTGGAGTGACTTTCCTCTGTTACTGTCAGCGACGCGTTCAGACGAGGCAAAGGTCAGCTGGTTTAAAACATGTCCTTAAACCGACGTGACTCACTGAAACCCGAGAGGCTCTTTGGGCCCCGGTGAGGGCCCCTGAAAGGCCCCTTTATCCGGACTGAACAAAGCGAGAGATCGCGTTAGCGCCAGTGTCGGTGACTGTGACAGAAAGACTAACACTAATGTTAATGAGACTAATGTTAATTAGACTAATGTTAATGAGCCTAACACTAACATTAATGAGACTAATGTTAATGAGCCTAACACTAACATTAATGAGACTAATGTTAATGAGACTAATGTTAATGAGCCTAACACTAACGTTAATGAGCCTAACACTAACGTTAATGAGCCTAACACTAACATTAATGAGACTAATGTTAATGAGACTAATGTTAATGAGCCTAACACTAACGTGAATGAGACTAATGTTAATGAGCCTAACACTAACGTTAATGAGACTAATGTTAATTAGACTAATGTTAATGAGCCTAACACTAACGTTAATGAGACTAATGTTAATGAGCCTAACACTAACATTAATGAGACTAATGTTAATGAGACTAATGTTAATGAGACTAATGTTAATGAGCCTAACACTAACGTTAATGAGACTAATGTTAATGAGACTAATGTTAATGAGCCTAACACTAACGTTAATGAGACTAATGTTAATGAGCCTAACACTAACGTTAATGAGACTAATGTTAATGAGACTAATGTTAATGAGCCTAACACTAACATTAATGAGACTAATGTTAATTAGCCTAACACTAACATTAATGAGACTAATGTTAATGAGCCTAACACTAACATTAATGAGACTAATGTTAATGAGACTAATGTTAATGAGCCTAACACTAACATTAATGAGACTAATGTTAATGAGCCTAACACTAACATTAATGAGACTAATGTTAATGAGACTAATGTTAATGAGCCTAACACTAACGTTAATGAGACTAATGTTAATGAGCCTAACACTAACATTAATGAGACTAATGTTAATGAGACTAATGTTAATGAGCCTAACACTAACATTAATGAGACTAATGTTAATGAGACTAATGTTAATGAGCCTAACACTAAGTTAATGAGCCTAACACTAACGTTAATGAGACTAATGTTAATTAGACTAATGTTAATGAGCCTAACACTAACGTTAATGAGACTAATGTTAATGAGACTAATGTTAATGAGCCTAGCACTAACGTAATGAGCTAACACTAACATTAATGAGACTAATGTTAATGAGACTAACGTTAATGAGCCATTAATGAGACTAATGTTAATGAGCCTAGCACTAACGTTAATGAGCCTAACACTAACATTAATGAGACTAATGTTAATGAAATAACGTTAATGAGCCTAACACTAACGTTAATGAGCCTAACACTAACGTTAATGAGCCTAACACTAACATTAATGAGACTAATGTTAATGAGACTAATGTTAATGAGCCTAACACTAACATTAATGAGACTAATGTTAATGAGACTAATGTTAATGAGCCTAACACTAACGTTAATGAGACTAATGTTAATGAGACTAATGTTAATGAGACTAATGTTAATGAGACTAATGTTAATGAGACTAACACTAACATTAATGAGACTAACGTTAATGAGACTAATGTTAATGAGCCTAACACTAACATTAATTAGACTAATGTTAATGAGACTAATGTTAATGAGCCTAACACTAACGTGAATGAGACTAATGTTAATGAGACTAATGTTAATGAGACTAATGTTAATGAGACTAACACTAACATTAATGAGACTAATGTTGATGAGACTAATGTTAATGAGACTAATGTTAATGAGACTAACACTAACATTAATGAGACTAATGTTAATGAGACTAATGCTAATGAGCCTAACACTAACAATGAGACTAACATTAATGAGACTAATGTTAATGAGCCTAACACTAACATTAATGAGACTAATGTTAATGAGACTAATGCTAATGAGCCTAACACTAACAATGAGACTAACATTAATGAGACTAACGTTAATGAGACTAATGTTAATGAGCCTAACACTAACATTAATTAGACTAATGTTAATGAGACTAATGTTAATGAGCCTAACACTAACGTTAATGAGCTAACACTAACATTAATGAGACTAATGTTAATGAGCCTAACACTAACATTAATGAGACTAATGTTAATGAGACTAATGTTAATGAGCCTAACACTAACATTAATTAGACTAATGTTAATGAGACTAATGTTAATGAGCCTAACACTAACGTTAATGAGCCTAACACTAACGTTAATGAGCCTAACACTAACATTAATGAGACTAATGTTAATGAGCCTAACACTAACATTAATTAGACTAATGTTAATGAGACTAATGTTAATGAGACTAATGTTAATGAGCCTAACACTAACGTGAATGAGACTAATGTTAATGAGACTAATGTTAATGAGCCTAACACTAACGTGAATGAGACTAATGTTAATGAGACTAACACTAACATTAATGAGACTAACACTAACATTAATGAGACTAATGTTAATGAGACTAATGTTAATGAGACTAATGTTAATGAGACTAACACTAACATTAATGAGACTAATGTTAATGAGACTAATGTTAATGAGACTAATGTTAATGAGACTAACACTAACATTAATGAGACTAATGTTAATGAGACTAATGTTAATGAGACTAATGCTAATGAGCCTAACACTAACAATGAGACTAACATTAATGAGACTAATGTTAATGAGCCTAACACTAACAATGAGACTAATGTTAATGAGACTAATGTTAATGAGACTAACACTAACATTAATTAGACTCATGTTAATGAGACTAATGTTAATGAGCCTAACACTGTGACAAAGTAGGTTTTAGGTTACTTTGTCCCGTTAATTTCTGTTGACACAAGTTCATGTGTTCATTGTTTCAGTCATAATTTTTCCAATATCCAAATGTAACAGTTAAACATAACTATCCCGGGTTTGTTTTGTTTATTTGTTTACATTTCAGTTAAAGCAACACACAGTATTTATTTTAAATGCTTCATTTTGTTTAAAAGGTTTAGTTGATTGCAATACAATCAAAGTAATACTTACCACCTGGTCCAGAAAGAGGCGTGTCCTTGCAGGCAGCCATATTTAAAGGGGAACTAAAGGGCAAGACAGAGGCTTAACTCCACCCACTCCCAAAATTCAAAAACTCCGCGAAAGAGGCGTGCCGGGAGGCCTTGGGAGAGACGGGGGGGGGTTGGGGGGGCGATGTCTGGGGCTGTCAGTGACAGCGGCCTGCTTGCAAGCGATCGCTTGTAGCTGCACAACTCGCTCGCTCGCTATGAATCCAACTCCAACTCGCTACGGAGGCGTATGCGGGAGGGAGTGGGGCTTATATACGGCTGCAGTGATGACGTTCTCTGGTACCGTGACGTTGCATGGGTAAGGTCATGGCCAATCACATAATTCCACTTTGGTTGAATGTTTTTAACCTGAAGAGGGCAGTAACCACTCAGTTTTGGACCCAAAAGAGGGATTTTGAACTAATTTGCACAAAATGTCAAAATATTGACTGGGACATGTAGACAACTCTATTGACACCCATTTAGGCAGCTTATCAGTAAAAAAAAAGTGGATTTGGGGTTTAGTTGCACTTTAAAAACTTGGGTCTACCCATGGACCAACCCATGTGCAAGGGGGAACTGGTTTAAAGTTTTGTATTAAGCATTTGTATTTGTAGTGTATTTTTGTGTTTACTTATTGTTAAGTTTAAAAACATATTTGGAGGGTTGAAGTAACCTGAGCTGAAAGTGTTTGTAAGAAAAACCTACCTGTGAGTTGTACCTGATACTTACCTCTAGAGATGGACTGATCCGGGGAGGGTCTTCCTGCTGGGGAGTGTTTTAAAAAGGGGTTTTTCAATCAGTCTAGAGAGAACCATGTAGCTGGGTACATGTGGTACGTTTCCTGAGTTCAGTTAATATATTAGCTCCGACCTGATATTAGCTCCGACCTGAAGAGGGCGCTAGCGCGCCCGTAATCTTTTTATTTCACAAGCACCATCGGACGGCCCTAACGGGCCGTACTTCCATGACCACTTTCCACATGCTCATTACAGAGGGCGCTAACGCGCTGTGATTTCATATAATGTGAGATTTATGTGTCCGTCCCTTTAGAATAACTTGGGGGCCCCCGCTCGTCCCCATGGCAACACCGTACAAAATACGGTATGGGTCCCATTGGCTTTTTGATCGGGATGACGTCAACTATTATTGTGCCGAATTTTATCCGTCTCCGAGAAACACATTTTTCGACTCATAACGCAATTTTTGTTCTGCACCTAGAGGGGGCGCTGTCACGCCCAATGTAACTTTTTCACATTTGTTGTGTCCGGGGGGTGAAAGGTCAATAAAATGTAAATTTCCGATTTTAAATCAGAGTTTGTTTGTGCGAATGTGCAATAAGTAGCTAGCCGTGCTGCTACTAGCCTAGCCACACTGCCTGGAATCAACAACGTTGCAAGCAACGCGCAAACTTTTGGGAACTATTTGCTGCGGAAATCATTAAATAAACCTTTCTGCCTTCATAAAAGTGTATGAAGTTTATTTGTGTGTATACAGTTGGCAAACAGCCGTATAATAAGCGGGATAATGTATAGAACGCCGGTCATTATCGGGAAAATAAGTACCTTCAGGGCGAAACGAGACCCTCCGCTGTGCGTCGGGGTCCAGTTCGCCCTGTCGGTACTTTCCCGATATGACCGGCGTTCTATACATTATCCCTTACATATGCCGTTAATCTGTGTAAGTAAACATCAAAACTACACTTTTACCTCTTAATGTGCATAATGGCTTCAACCTGCAGAGGGCGCTAACGCGCCCAAACCTTTATTTCACAAGCAGCATCGGACGACCCTGACGGGCCGTGCCTCCATTGGCGCGCCATAATCCTACGAGGGCGCTAGCGTGGCCACACTGCATTTTATTGCCCTGATGATCTTTGTCAGTAAACATCAAAACTCAATTTGTTGCTTCTCCATGTGAATAATGGCTCCAACCTGCAGAGGGCGCTAGCGCACCCATAATCATTTTTATTGTACTTCAATGTCCGCTGTCCACACGTACATTACAGAGGACGCTAATGCGCTGTAATTGTGTATATTGTGAGATTTATGTGTCAGTCCCATTAGAATAACATGGGGGGCCTGGGCGTCACCATGGCAACACCATACAAAATACGATATGGGTCCCATTGGGTTTTTTGATCGGGATGCCATCAACTATTTTTGTGCCGAATTTCATCCATTTCCGAAAAGCTATTTTTTTCCCCATAATACATTTTTTCTTCACATGACGAATGTCTGTACCAAATCCCGTCGCTCTACGACAAAGTTGACGTTGGCCCCTCCCCCATAGGCGTAATGTATTTTCACTTTTGTAGGTGGCACTATCGCGCCATTTTTTATTCCCCAATATGAAACACAAATTTAAATAAATTTTTCACCGGACCTGAATTTTGGGCAAAGTTTGGTGAGTTTTCGACTATGTTCAGGGGGTCAAATTCCTGCTCAAAGAGTAGAAGAAGAAGAAAGAAAGAAAGAAAGAAAGAAAGAAAGAAGAAAGAAAGAAAGAAAGAAAGAGAGAAAGAAAAATAATAATATTTCTTGCAATAACAATATCGTCGCGAAAACATATTATACATTTTTGGAAAGCTCTCAACGACCTCCACACAGCCATGGGGCTCGGAGGTGGATGACGAGCGTATGACCTCAACTGCGTATGACAGTTGGCCATATACCCCATTCATTTTGCTGCAATAATAAGTATAAAGGGCCCACACCAGAGGCAGTCACTGTGACATGGGGACAGCGCTTCGCGCTGTTTTCGTGCGCTCCGCGCATTGCGTTGCGATTACAATAGGCCCTTGCGACGGCAGGCCGCTCGGGCCTAATAATTGATAAATAACGTGAAAAAAACAATTAAGGATTCTGCAGTCAATCAATGAAACTAATGTTAATGAGACTAATGTTAATGAGACTAACACTAACGTTAATGAGACTAAAAGTGAATAAAACCCGCAAATCTTTGGGTCGACTCCTGAAAACGAAACCACAGTCAAAGAAGAGACTAAAAACATGAACTTCAGTGACCACATGGAGAACAAACATGTACATTGGGGCCCAGTATCATTACATTTGTTGGTGTCAGAGTCAGAGGGAGGAGCTGCTGCCTGTGCCGCCCGCTCAGCTCATGCCACCGCGTCCTGACCTCATTACACGGCGGCGAGGACTGTGTGCGGGGCCTGTGAGCGGGGGAGGCACTAATGGCTTTGAGTCGGAGGCTTAAATGGCCCGGTCCCTCGGTGCCGAGCGGGCACCGTGCCACCGGCGAGGCGGAGTGTTCTGCCAACGAGGGACTAATAAAAGCCTTTCAGGCTTTGAATGATTCATTATCTAGACTTTACTGCAGCCACGAGGAAGCTCTGTGGATCAGGGGTTCCTAACACGGGGTTAGGACTCACAGGGCGTCGCAAGCACAGAGCTGGAGATAATTTCAAGATGTAAAACACAAATGTAATTCTGATCCAAAACAGATTTATAACAATGATCTAAGAACAGATCAGCGAAGCAGATGTTGTGCTTTTGTCTGATATTATCGACGTTGATGACACGTTCTGACAGGATTGTTCACACGGTCATTTGTAATTTGTAAATAAAGCAACTTAACTTACCTTAACCTTGAGTCACAGCTAGAACAGGGTCACCAACCTTTTTTAGCGAGGGCTACTTCAAGAGCATTGAGTTGTTCGAGAGCTACCAGTTATAAACAAATCCTAAAGACTTAAACGTACACTGTTTACTATAGGATATGACCCCATACTATATAAATAGCTTTATTTTAAAGTCCTACTGAGTCACAAGAACAGAAATATTGTATTTTAAGATCAGATTCAGAAAATGAAGTGTTTTACACCTTAGAAAGTCTCAAGGGCTACTGGCATGCCACAAAGGGCACCTGGGTGCCTGCGGGCACCACGTTGGTGACCCCTGGCCTAGAAAGTGTGTTCTTCTCTAGATGAGGGTTAAAAAAAAAACTTTATACCTTATGTTACATGCCACTGTTTTCCACTGCTGTAAAAATACTGTAGATAAGATTCACATAATTATATTAATCCACTTCAGTTCTGCACAAAAATACTTTGAAAAAGTTAGGGTTAGGGTTAGAAATAATATCAAAAATATTTGACTATTTGTAATATTTTAAAACATGAACCGTCCAGGACCCACTGTCACGATGAGGTGAGTGCACCTTGGCCAGGTCGTCATTGTAAATAAGAATTGGTTCTCAATTGACTTACCTGGTAAAATAAAGAATAAAAAAATGTCACAATGATGCTGCAGCTCATTTGCATATTCCAGTAAGTGTTCAGAGAATTTAAAGAAACGTCCAAACTGAGGTCCACAAATATCAGGTTTGCTTTAGTCGAGCGATTTCCATCAAAACCATATAAAAAAAACACTCATTATCATCAACGCTCACTGGCCACTACAGGGGTTCCCAACCTGAGGTCCCTGTAAACGGCCAATATCACAACAGGAGTTTCCTCACAGCTGCACAAACAAAACAAAACGATGAAGTATCCAGGCAAACATAATAACCAAATAAGTGTCAGCAGCAGGTGGTGACGAGCTGACCCAGAAAAGAGAAACCTCGGGAGAACCACAGAAGGAGAGATCCACTCCCATGGACGGACAGGCTATAGAGACCCAGGGCTGCTGGGAGTCCCTCAGCAGACGGGCCAAGACCAAGGAAGAATGTCCAATCCTTGTTGTAGCATCAGTACGTCTTGTATAGGGGTTTGTCTACGGATAGGACTGAAGACTGCGGTACTAATGACTGGTCATTGGGGAGGTCCCGGAGGTTAGGGAGGTATCAGAGGTTCAGGGAGGTATCACAGGTCAGGGAGGTATCAGAGGGTCAGGGAGGTATCAGAGGTCAGGGAGGTATCAGAGGGGTCAGGGAGGTATCAGAGGTCAGGGAGAGGTATCAGAGGGTCAGGGAGGTATCACAGGCCAGGGAGGTATCAGAAGGGGTTCAGGGGAGGTATCAGAGGTCAGGGAGGTATCACAGGTCAGGGAGGTATCAGAGGGTCAGGGAGGTATCAGAGGTCAGGGAGGTATCAGAGGTCAGGGAGGTATCAGAGGGTCAGGGAGGTATCAGAGGTCAGGAGGTATCAGAGGTCAGGGAGGTATCAGAGGGTCAGGGAGTATCAGAGGTCAGGGGTATCAGAGGGTCAGGGAGGTATCAGAGGTCAGGGAGGTATCAGAGGTCAGGGAGGTATCAGAGGTCAGGGAGGTATCAGAGGGTCAGGGAGGTATCAGAGGTCAGGGAGGTATCAGAGGTCAGGAGGTATCAGAGGTCAGGGAGGTATCAGAGGTCAGGGAGGTATCAGAGGTCCAGGGAGGTATCCAGAGGTCAGGGGAGTATCAGAGGCGTCAGGAGGTATCAGAGGTCAGGGAGGTATCAGAGGTCAGGGAGGTATCAGAGGTAGGGAGGATCAGAGGTCAGGGAGGTATCAGAGGTCAGGGAGGTATCAGAGGGTCAGGGAGGTATCAGAGGTCAGGGGAGGTATCACAGGTCAGGGAGGTATCAGAGGCAGGAGGTTCAGAGGGGGGGGTATCAGAGGTCAGGGGAGGTATCAGAGGGTCAGGGAGGTATCAGAGGGTCAGGGAAGTATCAGAGGTGTAGGGAGGTATCACAGGTCAGGGAGGTATCAGAGGTCAGGGAGGTATCACAGGGTCAGGGAGGATATCAGAGGTCAGGGAGGTATCAGAGGGTCAGGGAAGTATCAGAGAGGTCAGGGAGGTATCAGAAGGTCAGGGAGGTATCAGAGGTCAGGGAGGTATCACAGGTCAGGGAGTATCAGAGGGTCAGGGGGTATCACAGGTCAGGGAGGTATCAGAGGGTCAGGGAAGTATCAGAGGGTCAGGGAGGTATCAGAGGGTCAGGGAGGTATCAGAGGTCAGGGAAGTATCACAGGTCAGGGAGGTATCAGAGGTCAGGGAGGTATCAGAGGTCAGGGAGGTATCAGAGGCAGGGAGGTATCAGAGGGTCAGGGAGGTATCAGAGGGTTAGGGAGGTATCACAGGTCAGGGAGGTATCAGAGGTCAGGGAGGTATCAGAGGTCAGGAGGTATAAGTCAGGGAGGTATCAGAGGTCAGGGAGGTATCAGAGGTCAGGGAGTTAGAGGTAGATATCAGAGGTCAGGGAGGTATCAGAGGGTTAGGGACGTATATCAGAGGTCAGGGAGTATCAGAGGGTCAGGGAGGTATCAGAGGGTCAGGGAGGTATCAGAGGTCAGGAGGTATCAGAGGGTCAGGGAGGTATCAGAGGTCAGGGAGGTATCAGAGTAGGGAGTATCAGAGGTCAGGGAGGTATCAGAGGGTCAGGGAGGTATCGAGGTAGGAAGGTATCAGAAAGGTTCAGGGAGATATCAGAGGGTTCAGGAGGTATCAGAGGGTTTAGGGACGTATCAAGGTCAGGAAGTATCAGAGGGTCAGGGAGTATCATGGTCAGGAGGTATCAGAGGGTCAGGAAGTATCAGAGGTCAGGGAGATATCAGAGGGTCAGGGAGGTATCAGAGGTTCAGGAGGTATCAGAGTCAGGAGGTATCAGGAGGGTCAGGGAGGTATCAGGAGGTTCAGGAGGTATCAGAGGGTCAGGGAGGTATCAGAGTCAGGGAGGTATCAGTCAGGGGGGTATCAGGAGTCAGGGAGGTAGCAGAGGTCAGGAGGTATCAGAGGTCAGGGAGGATTCAGAGGGTCAGGGAGGTATCAGAAGGTCAGGGAGTAATCAGGAGGGTCAGGGAGGTTATCAGAAGGGTCCAGGAGGATCACAGGTACAGGGAGGTATCAGAGGGTCAGGGAGGTATCAGAGGTCAGGAGGTATCAGAGGTCAGGGGAGGTATCAGGGTTCAGGGGAGTTATCAGAGGTCAGGGAGGTATCAGAGGGTCAGGGAGGTATCAGAGGTCAGTGAGGTAATCAAGAGGTCAGGGAGATATCAGAGGGTCAGGGAGGTATCAAGGTCAGGGAGGTATCAGAGGCAGGAGATATCAGAGGGTCCAGGGAGGTATCAGAGGTTTAGTGACGTATCAGAGGTCAGGGAAAGTAGTCAGAGGGTTCAGGAGGTATCAGAGTCAGGGGGAAGTATCAGAGGGTCAGGGAGGTATCAGAGGTCAGGAGGTAATCAGAGTGGTCAGGGAGTAGTCAGAGTCAGGAGGTATCAGAGGTTCAGGGAGGTATCAGAGGTCAGGGAAGTATCAGAGGGTCAGCGGAGGTATCAGAGTCAGGGAGGTATTCAGAGGTCAGGAGGTATCAGGGGGGTTAGGGAGGTATCATAGGTCAGGGAGGTATCAGAGGTCAGGGAGGTATAGAGGGTTAGGGAGGTATCAGAGGTCAGCGGAGTATCAAGAGGTTAGGGATGGTTATCAGAGGTCAGGGAGGTTTTCAGAGGTTCAGGGAAGTATAGAGGGGGTCAGGGAGGTAATCAGAGTGTCAGGGAGGTATCAGGGTCAGGGAGGTAATCAGAGGTCAGGGGAGGTATCAGAGGGTCAGGGAGGTATCAGAGGTCAGGGAGGTATCAAGGGCTCAGGGAGGTATTCAGAGGTCAGGGAAGTATCAGAGGTCAGGGAGTATCAGAGGTCAGGTGAGGTATCAGAGGTCAGGGAGGTAAATCAGAGGTCAGGGGAGGTATCAGAGGGTCAGGGAGGTATTCAGAGGTTAGGGAGTATCAGAGGTCAGGGAGGTTATCAGAGGTCAGGGAGGTATCAGAGGTTCAGGAGGTATCAGAGTTAGGGGAGGTTCAGAGGTCAGGAGGTATCACAGGTCAGGGAGGTATCAGAGGTCAGGGAGTATGCACAGGTCAGGGAGGTATCAGAGGTCAGGGAGGTATCAGAGGGTCAGGGAAGTATCCAGAGGTCAGGAGGTATCAGAGTCAGGGAGTATCAGAGGTCAGGGAGGTATCAGAGGTCAGGGAGGTTATCAAGAGGGTCAGGGAGGTATCAGAGGTCAAGGAGGTATCAAGAGGGTCAGGGAGGTATCAGAGGTCAGGAGGTAATCAGAGGTTTCAGGAGGTATCAGAGTCAGGAGGTATTCAGAGGTCAGGGAGTATCAGAGGGTCAGGAGGTATCAGAGTCAGGAGGTATCAGAGTCCAGGGAGATCAGAGGTTCAGGGAGGTATCAGAGTCAGTTGAGTATCAGAGGGTCAGGGAGGTATCAAGAGGGTCAGGGAGGTATTCAGAGGGTTAGGGAGGTATCAGAGGTTTCAGGGAGTATCAGAGGGTCAGGGAGGTATCAGAGGTCAGGAGGTATCAGAGGGTTCAGGGAGGTATCAGAGGCGTCAGGAGGTATCAGAGGTCAAGAGGTTTCAGAGGGTCAGGAGGTATCAGAGGTCAGGGAGGTATCAGAGGTCAGGAGGTATCAGAGGTCAGTGGAGGGTATCAAGAGTTCAGGGAGGTATCAGAGGTCCAGGGAGGTATCAGACGGTTAGGAGGTATTCAGAGGTCAGGGACGGGTGATCAGAAGGTTAGGGAGGTATCAGAGGTCAGGAGTATCAGAGGGTCAGGGAAGGTATCAGAGTCAGGAGGTATCAGAGGGTTAGGGAGGTATCAGAGGTCAGCGGAGGTATCAGAGGGTCAGGGAGTATCAAGGTCAGGGAGGTATCAGAGGGTTAGGAGGTATCAGAGGTCAGGGAGGATCCGAGGTTCAGGGAGTATCAGAGGGTCAGGAGGTTATCAGAGGTTAGGGAGTATCAGAGGTCAGGGAGTAATCAGAGGGTCAGGAGGTATCAGAGGTCAGGAGGTATTCAGAGGTCAGGGAGGTATCAGACGGTTAGGGAGGTATTCACAGGCCAGGAGGTATCAGAGGTCACGGGTAGGTATCAGGAGGTTAGGGAGTATCACAGGCCAGGAGGTATCAGAGTGTCAGGAGGTTTCACAGGTCAGGGATGTATCACAGGTCAGGGAGCGTATCAGAGGTAGGAGTAAATCAGAGGGTTCAGAGGTATCAGAGGAGTTAGGGAGGTATCACAGGCCAGGGAGGTGGTATCAGAGGGTCAAAGGGAGTAATTCAGAGGGGTTAGGGAGGTAATTCACAGCCAGGAGGTATCAGAGGCGTCGGGAGTATTCAGAGGTTCAGGGAGGTATCAGAGGGTTGGGAGTATCAGAGTCAGGACGGTATAGAGGTCAGGGAGTATCAGGAGGTCAAGGAGGTATCACAGGCCAGGACGGTATCAAGGTCAGGACGTGTTCCGGAGGTTAATTTAGGCTGAAAATTAGAAACAATCATGGCTTACAGATATCATTGACTTTATTCCAAAAAAAACACAAAATGTGTCTTGTTCTTTCAGTGAACTCCTGTGGAAGTTACTTAAAGTTTGAACTTCCGTCTTATTACTTATTTTAGTGAGTTAAAACTAGTTATTTATCATCACGTGACTAACTAGAGAGTAACATTATTTAAAATATTTTCCACAGATGTACGAATTGTAAAATACATTTTATTTTATTTTTAATTTAGGCCAGAGCGCCATTCAGGGCGTGGCGAAGGCAGGGCTTATCGTATGTAGAGTTTGCACTTCCCACAAAGTGCGAACAAAAACGCACAAAAAACGAGCGGCGAAGCGCTCCCCTCCTCTCAAACACTCACTAACAACACTCCTCTTGTCGTGCACGTCCTTGTGCACATACATATTAATGCAAAAAAATCAAACTTGTAAATTGTTACAGAGCCATAAAAGGTTCAATTGGGCGACTGAGAAGCCCTGGTCAGTGACCCAGGACCTCTACCATGAGGTAGGAATTGCGCGCACTTTCCGAAAATATATAGTTTATTTAGGTACCCGCGTAAGCGGAAACATTGTTTTTCGGTTATGGGAATATTTATCTTTCTTTCTTTCTTTTCTTTCTTTCTTTCTTTCTTTCGCCACGCGTCGCATTTTCACCAGTGAACATCGACGAAAAGTCACAGATTTTGGCCCAAAATTCAAAACTGATCCGACAACAACTGTTTGACATTTCCAAATTTTGAATTTCAAAATCGCGTACAGACGGGTGCATCTGACAAAGTTGAGCAAAAAATATTATTACGCAACGCCGTCCGCCATATGCGGTGGTCGGCCATTTTGGATGACCAGCCCGCAAACGGGCTGTCAATCCGCCTTTATTTCAACTTCGTACAAAAATCTATCTCCTCCTAGAGCGTTTATCGTAACGAAAGCTAATTTTGGGGTGGAAAAATTAATCTTGAGAAGTAGAACTTTAAAAGTTATCCAAATTTACTTTCTATGTTTTACGGTTTTATGCGGCAAAGCCGCAAAAACTGTACCAAGTATTTTAGGGATTTTTTCGCAAAACAAAAAATGGCTCCCATTCGCAACATATGAAAGGGGCCCGATTTTGCTATAATTGGTTATCAGTTGTTAAAAATCTCAGTCCTAAACACTTTCATTGGCAAATTTCAAATTGGGCGCGATAGCGCCCCCTATAGATTATATGGAGAGTACAAATTTACTTTTTACGAAATATTTTAAAAATAATTTGGCCACAAAATTCTATTTTGGTCGTTCCGGATTCAGAAAAGTCAATCACACCATGCCATATTTTTCACCGGTTTGTTGCCGTGCGATGACCAGAACATTTCCCATTTTTATGCTGATGGAAAAATGTTTTAAACTCCATAATTCAGCGAGAAAGTGAGGAACAAAAGTAATACCAAAGGTAACTTGGACAAAAACCTTTGTGGATTTTCTAACTCTAAGTAAAATGTAAAAATATGCTTCAGTTTGCAGATATAGTGTGATACAAAATCATACAAAATTTTTCTCTGTATTGTTAAAATTTGTCAAAACTGTTGTAGTGCGGAGTGCGCGTGAGCGCATTCCAAAAATCCTAAAAACTAAGACCCTTGGGAAAAAAAGTTAAAACCAACATTAAAGGCAGTAGCAATACCAGAATTTTTAGATCGAGGGAGACAAAATGGAGCGAAGCGCCCCTTGCTTTAGGCAGGCAGGCGGTCGGCAGGGCCGATAATCGCGCTTGCGGCTATATTTTTTTACTGAGTTTTTTTCTTGAACACAGACTGATTGTAAAGAAGCCGTTACTGAAACCTGCCTCATCCAGCCGGGATCTCAGCACAAGGCCATTTCAGGTTCAGAGGACAGAGGGAGCAGGACGTTCCCGCAGAGGTCTGGGTTTTGTCCCGCGCTCAGGAGTGGCTCGCTGATGGAGGTAAATCACATTAATTCACGGACGAATGCAGCAGCTGTGACCGTTACAGAGGAACTCGGGCTGAAAAGCTGCAGGAGCTTGGAGTCACCGAGGGAGTTCTGCCTGAAAGGACAGGTGCAAACGTTACCTGCGATAGTGGTCGCCTTATCTGAGATTCAGGGGGAGGGGGAGAGAGGGGAGGGGGGAGAGGGGCGAGCACCATGGGCAGAGGGAGAGAAGTAAAAAAATCAGTCAAGGGTTTTCAGAAAGCACGACGAAGGCAAAGAGCAGGAAATAATCTATCTATTATCTATCTAATCTATCTATCTATCTATCCCATCTATCTATCCATCTATCTATTCTATCTATCTATTATCCATCTATCTATCTATTCTATCTATCTATGTCCATTCTATTATCTAATCTATCTATCTATCTATCTATCTATTCCATCTATCATCTATCCATCTATCCATCTATTCTATCTATCAATCCATCAATCCATTTTCTTCAGCTTTTATCCGGGGCCTGGGTCGTGGGGGCAGCGTCTGAGCAGAGAGCAGCTATTCTATCTATCTAATCTATCTATCTATCTATCTATCATCTATCTATCTATTATCTAAGTCTATCTATCTATCTAAATAAATAAATAAATATAAATTTAAATGCAAATGCTGAATATTGGGTCGTCTGGGATCTTTATGTACAAGGGAATAAAAAGCTTTTTTAGCAGTTTTTCTCATTGGTTTGGCTCATTTCTTGACACACAAATTACATGCTCAAAAAACTTAAGATTCATTGGCAAAAACAGGGTAAGTCAAGCACAACACTAATAGCTCACTCAGCAAAATATCATTATTCTCTCCAAAACACTCACTCATGCTTCAAAAACTAAATTCCTGCTTCATTTAAAATAGTCAATGCATTCCAAATGGCAAAGATCCTTTCTCAATTGCTTTTGGACGTTCTCAACACTCTTGGTGCTTTTGGCCAAGTAACGTGGATGGTTCGGGCACAACCCACCATGGCTTCCCTTGCAAAAGCTTCCATATCTCTCCCAAAACAGTTCACTCCATGTGTCAAAACTAAATTTCCCTTTCTCATGTTAAAACAGTCAGTGCCCCCAAAATGCTTTATGTCCCTTTGTCTTGGTGTAAGCTCTGCAAGTCTAAATTTTTAGATGTTTTGTCACTGATGACAAGAGGACCTTTGAAATGTACCCTTCATGTCCCACCTTCAGTCTTAGCCCAGTCCTTCATTGACAATACTGTAACTTTTTTTGTCTAAACTACAGAAACTGAAAAAAAAAAAACCAAAGATATTAGGATTTTGAGGGTAAGAGTCGCCTCCAAGGTTTGGAATCAGCACATTGCACTCATACTGCCAGAAACTGTAAACCATTATTCTTCACACAAATAAAGTAACTTCCTTACATCAGATTAAAAAAAAGCAAATGTGATTCAGCATAACATACTGTAACATAACACACAAACAAAAAACAATGAAAATTTATTATTGCAAGCCTACAGTGCTTCATTAGTCAAATTTCACCTGACAATGTTAAAGCTGGGGTACCTGATTTTTCCTGTTCAAACAGTGAATTTTTTTTTGTTTTGGCCAAACTGGCTCTAGCTCCACAGTCCCTCCTGTGTAGTTAACATTGTTCAAAGGATGTAATTAGATGCACATTTCACCCATATACAGCACTGAGAGGTGAACAAAGTGAAGCAGGGGCGGCACCCCTAAGATAAATTCCACTAATTTAGATTAGACTTCTATCATCATCGCTCAATAAAACTTTAGGTGAGGACAAAACAAGGTTCTGTGTTTTGCTGATTGGTTTTTACAAACCATACTCTGAAATGGGCAAAAATAAATGTATTCTAAAACACCAAATAATTCAGGTACCGCAGCTTTAATTGCTGTAAATTATGTTCAAGGAGTTCATAATATGGTATTCATGGTAATTGTGTTTCTTTGACTAATTCTTGACCAATTGAACAGACTATTGTTGCATGCTGATGACTCAGTAAATGAAATGACGCTGACACGTTTGGAGTGAACAACCATTAGACTGAGAATAACAATCAGTTGAGATCAACAAGATCTATGCACTTGGAAATTGTGCTAACTGCAGCCTACATGTATTAACCATTTGCAAGATGTTAACTGAGACACTGAAGACATGGATTAGCATTTGCAATTGTGATGAAATGAGAAATTCATTCTGTGTGAACAATTGCAATTGTGGTTTGAGACTTGTCCATGTTTTTTAGATTTAATTCTGTTTCAAGAAATGAGCAAACCAATGGAGGGAAAAAGCTTTAAAAGAAGTAAAAAATAATCACAATTTTAAGCCAGAACATAAAAATATCCCAAATGTCACTGGACAAAAGTTTACTGTCAGTTTAAGGTGATTGATAAAGTGATACAAGATGTTACTGCCCGGTACAGATGACAGCTTTAGAGCCGGTCCCGCATTGGGCACGGGGGCTCAGTTACGACATTAAACATGAGCTAATTTACAAGACAACTTCCTTTCACTGATGCTGCAGATAAACTGAGGCCGATGTCAGGGCGGCATTCTTGCGCCGCTGCTGGGAATGACGGGCCCTTGGTCGGAAAGAAACTTGCCCCTCAGCAGGGGCCCCTCAGGCAAACGGGCCCCTCAGGCGGGTCTTTGTGGACGGAAGGACAGTGAACAAGCAGAGAGAAGGAAAGAGAGAGGGCGAAAGGCCCGACTGTTTCTTCCACATAAAACAAAGCTTTCCCAGTGCCTGTTGAACGACCCCTGGAGCCTCTCTTCAGAGTGTCCCCTGGAAGCTTTGCTTCAGAGGTTTCCCTGGAGCCTTTGCTTTCAGAGGTCCCCTGTTAGCCTTTGCTTAGAGCGGTCCCCTGGAGCC
Source organism: Neogobius melanostomus (assembly GCA_007210695.1). Taxonomy (NCBI): domain Eukaryota; kingdom Metazoa; phylum Chordata; class Actinopteri; order Gobiiformes; family Gobiidae; genus Neogobius; species Neogobius melanostomus. The sequence continues at coordinate 63,390 of VHKM01000246.1, forward strand.
TCTGCTTCAGGAGCGTTCCCCTGGAGCCTCTGCTTCGGAGCGTTCCCCTGAGCCTTTGCTTCAGGACGTCCCCTGGAGCCTCTGCTTCAGGAGCGTCCCTGGCCTCTGCTTCAGGAGCGTCCCCTGGAGTCTCTGCTTCAGGAGCGTCCCCTGGAGCCTTTGCTTCAGGAGCGTCCCTGGAGCTTTGCTTCAGGTGCGTCCCCTGGAGTCTCTGCTTCAGGAGCGTCCCCTGAGTCTCTGCTTCAGGAGCGTCCCCTGGAGCCTCTGCTTCAGGAGGCGTCCCCTGGGTCCTCTGCTTCAGGAGCGTCCCCTGAGCCTTTGCTTCAGGAGCGTCCCCTGGAAGGCCTCTGCTTCAGGAGCGTCCCCTGGAGCCTCTGCTTCAGGAGCGTCCCCTGGAGTCTCTGCTTCAGGAGCGTCCCTTGGACTTATGCTTCAGGGAGCGTCCCCTGGAGCCTTTGCTTCAGGTGCGTCCCCTTAGTCTCTGCTTTCAGGAGCGTCCCCTGGAGTCTCTGCTTTCAGGAGCGTCCCTGAAGCCTCTGCTTCAGGAGCGTCCCTGGAGTTCTCTGCTTCAGGAGCGTCCCCTGGAGTCTCTGCTTCGGAGCGTCCCCTGGAGTCTCTGCTTCAGGAGCGTCCCCTTGGAGCTCTGCCTTTTCAGGAGCGTCCCCTGGAGCCTTTGCTTCAGGAGCGTCCCCTGGAGTCTCTGCTTCAAGGAGCGTCCCCTGGGCCTCTGCTTCAGGGAGCGTCCCTGAGTCTCTGCTTCAGGAGCGCCCCTGGAGCCTCTTGCTTCAGGAGCGTCCCCTGGGGTCTCTGCTTCAGGAGCGCCCCCTGGGCCTCTCTTCAGGAGCGTTCCCCTGGAGTCCTGCTTCAGGAGCGTCCCCCTGGGCTTTGCTTCAGGGAGCGTCCCCTGTGGTCTCTGCTTTCAGGAGTGTCCCCTGGAGTCTCTGCTTCAGGAGCGCCCCCCTGGAGTCTTTCTTCAGGGAGCGGTCCCCTGGGCCTCTGCTTCAGGAGCGTCCCTGGTCTCTGCTTCAGGCAGTGTCCCCTGGAAGTCTTTTGCTTCAGGAGCGTCCCCTGAGTCTCTGCTTCAGGAGCGCCCCCGGGGAGGTTTTTGCTCAGGAGCGGTCCCCTGGGCCTCTGGCTTTCAGGAGCGTCCCCTGGAGGTCTCTGGCTTCAGGAGTTGTCCCCTGGAGCCTTTGCTTCGGAGCGTCCCTTGGAAGTCTCTGCTTCAGGGCTTCCCTGGGCCTCTGCTTTCAGGAGCGGTCCCATGGAGTCTCTGCTTCAGGGCGTCCCCTGGAGTCTCTGTTTCAGGAGCGCCCCCCGGGGAGTCTTTGCTTCAGGACGTCCCCTGGAGTCTCTGCTTCAGAGAGCGCCCCTGGAGTCTTGCTTCAGGAGCTTCCCCTGGTCCTCTTGCTTTCAGGGAGCCGTCCCCTGGGCCTCTGCTTTCAGGAGCGGTCCCCTGGGGCCTCTGCTTCAGGAGCGTCCCCTGGGGCCTCTGCTTCAGGAGCGTCCCCTGGAGTCTCTGCTTTCAGGAGCGCCCCCCTGGGGCCTCTGCTTCAGGAGGCCCCCTGGGGGCCTCTGCTTTCAGGAGCGTCCCCTGGGGGCCTCTGCTCAGGGAGCCCCCCTGAGCCTTCTGCTTCAGGAGCGGCCCTTGGGGCCTCTGTTCAGGAGCGTCCCCTGGGCCTCTGCTTCAGGAGCGTCCCCTGGGCCTCTGCTCAGGAGCGCCCCCTGGGAGGTGCTCTGCTTCAGGAGCGTCCCTGGAGGTCTCTGCTTCAGAGCGCCCCTTGGGGCCTCTGCTTCAGGAGCGTTCCCCTGGGGCCTCTGCTTTTCAGGAGCGCCCCTGGAGTCTCTGCTTCGGAGCGTCCCTGGAGTCTCTGCTTCAGGAGGCGCCCCCTGGGCCTCTGCTTTCCAGAGCTCCCCCTGGGCAGTCTCTGCTTCAGGAGCGCCCTTGGGCCTCTGCTTCAGGAGCGTCCCCTGGAGTCGCTCTTTCAGGAAGCGCCCCTTGGGGCCTCTGCTTCAGGAGCGTCCCTGGCCTCTGCTTCAGGAGCGTCCCTGAGTTCTCTGCTTCAGGAGCGTCCCCCCCTGGGGTCTCTGCTTCAGGAGCGCCCCCTGGGGCCATCTGCTTCAGGAGCGCCCCCTTGGGCCTCTGCTTCAGAGCGCCCCCTGGGGCCTCTGCTTTCAGGGAGCGTCCCCTGGGCCCTCTTGCTCAGGGCGTCCCCCTGGAGTCTCTGCTCAGGAGGCGTCCCCTGGGGGCCTTTGCTTGCAGGAGCCGCCCCTGGAGCCTTTGCTGCCAGAGCGTCCCCTGGATGTCCTTTGCTTCAGGAGCGTTCCCCTGGAGTCTCTGCTTCAGGAGCGTCCCCTGGAGTCTCTGCTTCAGGAGCGTCCCCTGGGCCTCTTGCTTCAGGAGGCGTCCCCTGGAGCCTTCTGCTTCAGGACGTTCCCCTGGAGTCTCTTGCTTCAGGCAGCGTCCCCGGAGTCTTGCTTCAGGAGCGTCCCCTGGGTCTCTGCTTCAGAGCGTCCCCTGGAGGTCTCTTGCTTTCAGGGAGCGTCCCTTGAGCCTCTGCTTCAGCTGAGCGTCCCCCTGGAGTCTCTGCTTTCAGGAGGTTCCCTGAGCCTCTGCTTCAGGAGCGTCCCTGGAGCCTCTGCTTCAGGAAGCGTCCCCTGGAGTCTCGCTTCAGGGAGCGTCCCCCATGGAGCTCTGCTTCAGGAGCGGTCCCCTGGAGTTCTCTGCTTCAAGGAGCGTCCCCCTGGAGCCTCTGCTTTCAGGAGCGTCCCCTGGAGTCTCTGCTTCCAGGAGCTTCCCCTGGAGCTCTGCTTCAGAGCGTCCCCTGGAGTCTCTGCTTTCAGGAGCCTCCCCTGGGAGTCTCTGCTTCAGGAGCGCCCCCTGGAGCCTTTTGCTGCAGGAGCGTCCCTTGGAGCCTCTGTTCAGGAGCGTCCCTGGAGTCTCTGCTTCAGGAGCGTCCCCTGAAGTCCCTGCTTCAGGAGCGTCCCTGGGGCCTTTGCTTCAGGAGCGTCCCCTGGAGTCTCTGGGCTTCAGGCAGTCTGTCCCCTGGAGTCTCTGCTTCAGGAGGTCCCTGGATCTTCTGCTTCAGTAGCCGTCCCCTGGAGCCTCTGCTTCAGAGCGCCCCCTGGGGCCTTTGCTTCAGGAGCGCCCCCCCTGGCCTTTGCTTCAGGAGCGTCCCCTGGAGTCTCTGCTTTCAGGGAGCGCCCCCTGGGTCTCTGCTTCAGGGGAGCTTTCCCCTGGGAGCTTTGCTTCAGGAGCGTCCCCTGGAGTCTCTGCTTCAGGAGCGCCCCTGGAGCCTCTGCTTCAGGAGCGTCCCCTGGAGCCTCTGCTTCAGGAGCGTCCCCTGGAGCCTCTGCTTCAGGAGCTCCCCTGGTCTCTGCTTCGGAGCGCCCCCTTTGGGCCTTTGCTTCAGGAAGCGTCCCCCTGGAGCCTCTGCTTCAGGAGCGTCCCCTGAGAAAGTCTCTGCTTCAGGGAGCGCCCCCTGGGGGCCTTTGCTGCAAGGAGCGTCCCCTGGAGTCTCTGCTTCAGGAGCGTTCCCCTGAGGCCTCTGCTTCAGGGAGCTCCCCGGGAGTCTCTTGCTTCAGGAAAGCGTCCCCTGGAGTCTCTGCTTCAGGAGCGTCCCCTGGAGGCCTTTGCTTCAGGAGCGTCCCCTGGAGTCTCTGCTTCAGGAGCGCCCCCTGGAGTCTCTGCTGCGGAGCGTCCCCTGAGCCTTTGCTTCAGGAGGCGTCCCCTGGAGTCTCTGCTTCAGGAGCGGCCCCCTGGAGTCTCGTGTTCAGGAGCGGTCCCCTGGAGTCTCTGCTCAGAGAGGTTCCCTGGAGCCTTTGCTTCAGGAGCGCCCCCTTGGGGCCTTCTGCTTTCAGAGCGTCCCCTGGGCCCTCTGCTTTATGAGCCGTCCCTGGAGGTCTCTGCTTCAGGAGCGTCCCTGAGCCTTTGCTTCAAGGAGCGCCCCCTGGGCCTCTGCTTTCAGGAATGCGACCCCCTTGGAGTCTCTGCTTCAGGAGCGTCCCCTGGAGCTCTTGCTGCAGGAGGCCTTCCCTGGAGTCTCTGCTTCAGGAGCGCCCCCTGGAGTCTCTGCTGCAGGAGGGAGCGTCCCCTGGAGCCTTTGCTTCAGGGAGCGTCCCTGGGGCCTTTGGTTTCAGGAGGTCCCCTGAGTCTCTGCTGCAGGGAGCGTCCCCTGGAGTCTTCTGCTGTCAGGGAGCGTCCCCTGAGCCTCTGCTTTCAGGAGCGCCCCCTGGAGCTTTGCTTCAGAGCGTCCCCTGGGCCTTTGGTCAGAAGAGCGTCCCCTGGAGTCTCTGCTTTCAGGAGCGTCCCCTGGAGGTCTCTGTTCAGGAGCGTCCCCTGAGTCTCTGCTGCAGGAGCGTCCCCTGGCCTCTGCTGCAGGAGCGTCCCCTGGAGTTCTCTGCTTCAGGAGCGTTCCCCTGGAGTCTCTGCTTCAGGGCAGCGAGCGTCCCCTGGAGTCTCTGCGCAGGAGCGTGTTCCCTTGGTGGCCTTTTGCATGGCAGGGAGCGTCCCCTGGAGCCTTTTGCTTCAGGAGCGTCCCTGAGCCTCTGCTTCAGGAGCGTCCTGGGGCCTCTGCTTGCAGGAGCGTCCCCTGGAGCCTTTGCTTCCAGGAGGCGCCCCCTGGGAGCCTGTCTGCTTCAGGAGCGCCCCCTGGACCTTTGCTTCAGGAGTGTCCCCTGGAGCCTTTGCTTCAGGAGCGCCCCCGGGAGCCTCTTGTTCAGGAGCGCCCCCTGATCCTTTGCTTCAGGGAGCGCCCCCTGGAGCCTCTTGCTTCAGGAGGCGTCCCCTGGGGCCTTTGTCAGGAGCTCCCCTGGAGCCTCTGCTTCAGGGAGCGTTCCCCCTGGAGCCTTTGACTTTCAGGAGCGTCCCCTGGGCCTTGGTTCAGGAGCGTCCCCTGGCAGCCTCTGCTTCAGGAGCGTCCCCTGGAGCCTTTGTTCAGGAGCTCCCTGGCTTTGTTCAGGGAGGCGTCCCCTGGAGTCTCTGCTTCCAGGACGCCCCCTGAGCCTTTGCTTCAGAGGTTCCCTGGAGTCTCTGCTGCAGGAGCGTCCCCTGGAGCCTTGCTCAGGAGCGTCCCCTGGGCCTTGGTTCAGGAGCGCCCCCTGGAGCCTTTCTTCAGGAGCGTCCCCTGGGGCCTCTGCTTCAGGAGCGTCCCCTGGAGCCTTTGCTTCAGAGCGGTCCCCTGGAGTCTCTGCTTTTCAAGGAGCGCCCCTGGGCCTTTGGTTCAGGAGCGTCCCTGGGTGCCTCTGCTTCAGGAGCGTCCCCTGAGTCTCTGCGTTCAGGAGCGTCCCCTGGAGTCTCTGCTTCAGGAGTCCCTGGAGTCCTTGCTGCAGGGAGCGTCCCCTGGGGGCCTCTGCTTCAGGAGCGTCCCCTTGGAAAGCCTCTGCTTTTCAGGAGCGTCCCCTGGAGTCTCTGCTTCAGGAGCGTCCCCTGGAGTCTCTGCTTCAGAGCGTCCCTGGAGTCTCTGCTGAGGAGCGTCCCTGGAGCCTCTGCTTAGGAGCGTCCCCTGAGTCTCTGCTTCAAGGAGCGTCCCCTGAGTCTCTGCTTCAGGAGCGGTCCCCTGGAGTCTCTGCTGCAGGAGCGTTCCCTGGGAGTCTCTGCTTCAGGAGCGTCCCCTGGAGTCTCTGCTTCAGGAAGCGTCCCTGGAGTCTCTTGCTTCAGGAGCGTCCCCTGGAGTCTCTGCTGCAGGAGCGTTCCCCCTGCGAGCCTCTGGCTTCAGGAGCGTCCCCTGAGTCTCTTGTTCAGGAGCGCCCCTGGGGCCTCTGCTTCCAGGAGCGTCCCCTGGGAGTCTCTGACTTCAGGGAGCGTCCCCTGGGGGCTTCTGTGCAGGACGCCCCCTGGAGCCTCTGCTCCAGGAGCGTCCCCTGGGGCCTCTGCTTCAGGAGCGTCCCCTGGGGCCTCTGTTCAGGAGCGTCCCCTGGAGCTCTGGCTTCAGGAGCATCCCCTGGAGCCTCTCTTCAGGAGCGTTCCCTGGCAGGTCTCTGCTTCAGGGAGCGTCCCCTGGAGTCTCTTGCTGGCAGGAGCTCCCCGGGGGCCTCGCTTCAGGCAGCGTTCCCCTGGAGTCTCTGCTTCAGGAGCGTCCCCCCTGGGGCCTTCTGCTTCAGGAGGCGTCCCCTGGAGTCTCGCTTCAGGAGCGTCCCCTGGGGGCCTCTGCTTTCGGAGCGGTCCCCTGGAGCCTCTGGCTTTCAAGGAGCGTCCCCTGGGTCCTGCTTTTCAGGAAGCGTCCCCTGGATCTCTGCTTCAGGAGCGTCCCCTGGAGGTCTCTGCTGCGAGAAGCGTCCCCTGGAGCTCTGCTTCAGGAGCGTCCCCTGGAGCCTCCTGCTTCAGGAGCGTCCCTGTAAGCCTCTGGCTTTCAGGAGCGTCCCCTGGAGGTCTTCTGCTTCAGGAAAGGGGGCCGTTCCCCTGAGTCTTCTGCTTCAGGAGGCGTTTCCCTGGGAGCTCTCGCTGCAGGAGCGTCCCCGGGAGCCTCTGCTTTCAGGGTCCCCTGGGCCCTCTGCTCAGGAGCGTTTTCCCCTGAGGCCTCTGCTCAGGAGCGTCCCCTGGAGCGTCTCTGCTTTCAGGAGCGTCCCCTGGGAGTCTCTCTTCAGGAGGCGTCCCCTGGAGTCTCTGCTGCAGGAGCGTCCCCTGGAGGCAAAATCTGCTTCATGGAGCGTCCCCGAGTCTCTGCTTCCAGGGCGTCCCCTGGAGGTCTTTCTGCTTCAGAGCGTCCCCCTGGAGTCTCTGCTGCAGGAGCGTCCCCTGGAGTCTCTGCTTCAGGAGCTCCCCTGGAGTCTCTGCTTCAGGAGCGTCCCCTGGAGTCTCTGCTTCAGGGAGCGGTCCCTGGAGGTCTTGCTGCAGGAGGCGTCCCCTGGAGCCTCTGCTTCAGGATGCGTCCCCTGGAGTCTCTGCTTTCAAGGAGCGCCCCCTGGGGCCTCTGCTTCAGGAGCGTCCCCTGGAGTCTCTGCTTCAGGAGCGTCCCCTGGGGCCTCTGCTGCAGGAGCGCCCCTGGAAGCCTCTGCTTCAAGGAGCGGTTCCTGGGGCCTCTGCTTCAGGAGCGTCCCCTGGGGCCTCTGCTTCAGGAGCTCCCCCTGAGCCTCTGCTTCAGGAGGCGGTCCCCTGAGGCCTCTGCTTCAGGAGCTCCCCTGGGAGTCTCTGCTTCCAGGAGCGTCTTCCCTGAGTCTTCTGCTGCAGGAGCCGTCCCCTGGGGCCTCTCTTCAGGGAGCGTCCCCTGGAGTCTCTGCTTCAGGAGCGTTCCCCTGGGGGCCTTCTGCTTCAGGAGCGTCCCCTGGAGTCTCTGCTTCAGGAAGCGTCCCCTTGGAAGTCTCCTTGCTGCAGCGAGCGTCCCCTGGAGCTCTGCTTCAGGAGCGTTCCCCTGGAGCCTCTCTTCAGGAGCGTCTCCCCTGGAGTGCCTCTGCTTCAGGAGCGCCCCTGGGGCCTTTGCTTCAGGAGGCGTCCCCCTGGGAGCCTTTGTGCAGGAGGCGTCCCCTGAGCCTCTGCTTTCAGGCAGCGTCCCCTGGAGCCTTCTGCTTCAGGGCGTCCCCTGGAGCCTTTGCTTCAGGAGGCTCCCCTGGAGCCTTTGCGCAGGGAGCGTCCCCTGGAGCCTTTTGCTGCAGGAGCGTCCCCTGACCTTTTGCATGCAGGAGCGTCCCCTGGAGCCTCTGCTTTCAGGAGCGCCCCCTGGAGCCCTTTTTGCTGCAGGAGCGGTCCCTGGGGCCTCTGCTTCAGGAGCGCCCCCTGAAGTCTCTGCTTACAGGAGCGCCCCCTGGGGCCTCTTTGCTTCAGGCAAGCGCCCCTTGGGCCTCTTGCTTTCAGGAGGCTTCCTTGGGGGGCCTCTGCTTTCCAGGAGCTCCCCTGGGGGCCTTTGCTTCAGCGAGCGCCCCTTGGGGGCCTCTGCTTCAGAGCGTCCCCCTGGGCCTCTGGCTTCAGGGCGCCCCCTTGGGCCTCTGCTTCAGGAGCGCCCCTGGGCCTTCTGCTTCAGGAGCGCCCCCTGGCTTCTGCTCTCAGGGAGCGCCCCCCTGGGCCTCTGCTTCAGGAGCGCCCCCTGGAGCCATCTGTTCAGGAGCGCCCCCTGGGCCTCTGCTTCAGGAGCGCCCCTTTGGGGCCTCTGCTTCAGGAGCGTCCCTGGGCCTCTGCTTCAGGAGCGCCCCCTGGGCCTCTGCTTCAGGAGCGTCCCCTTGAGTCTCTGCTTTCAGGAGCGTCCCCTGGAGTCTCTGCTTTCAGGAGCGTCCCCTTGGATTCTCTGCTTCAGGGAGCGTCCCTGGAGTCTCTGCTTCAGGAGCGGCCCCTGGGCTCTTGCTTCAGGAGCGTCCCCTGGAGTCTCTGCTTCAGGAGCGGTCCCCTGGGGCCTCTGCTTCAGGAGCGCCCCCTGGAGCCTTTGCTGCAGGAGCGTCCTTGGAGCCTCTGCTTCAGGAGCGTCCCCTGAGTCTCTGCTTCAGGAGCGTCCCCTTGAGTCTCTGCTTCAGGAGCTCCCCTGGAGTCTCTGCTTCAGGAGCGTCCCCTGGGAAGTCTCTGCTTAGGCAGCGTCCCCTGGAGCTCGTTGCTTCAGGGAGGCTGTTTCCCCTGAGGTCTCTGCTTTTCAGGACGTCCCCTGGAGCCTCTTTGCTTTTCAGGAGCGCCCCCTGGGGGCCCTTTGCTTCAGGAGCGGTCCCCTGATTTCTGCTTCAGGAGCGTCCCCTGAGTCTCTGGCTTCAGGAGCGCCCCCCTTGTGGAGGTCTCTGCTAGGAGCGTTCCTGGAGTCTCTGCTTTCAGTAGCGTTCCCCTGGAGTCCTCTGCTTCAGTAGCGTCCCTGGAGCCTCGCTTTCAGGAGCGTCCCCTGGAGTCTCTGTTCAGGAGGCGTCCCCTGGGGCCTTTGCTCAGGGAGCGGCCCCCTGAGTCTCTGCTTTCAGGAGCGTCCCCTGGGCCTTGCTTTCAGGAGCGCCCCCTGGGCTCTGCTTCAGAGCGTCCCCCTGGGGGCTCTGCTCAGGGAGCGTCCCCTGGAGTCTCTGCTTCAGGAGCGCCCCCTGGAGCCTGCTTCAGGAAGCGTCCCCTGGGAGTGCGGTGCGTGCTTCCAGGAGCGGCCCCCCTGAGCCTCTGCTTCAGGAGTCCCCTGGAGCTCTGTTCAGGAGCGTCCCTGAGCCTTCTGCTTCAGGGAGCGTCCCTGGGGCCTCTTGCTTCAGGAGCGCCCCTGATCTTGCTCAGGAGCGCCCCCTGGAGTCTCTGCTGCAGGAAGCGTCCCCTGGAGTTCTTGCTTCAGGAGCGTCCCCTGGAGTCTCTGCTTCAGGAGGCGTCCCCTGGAGGCCTTTGCTTCAGGAGCGCCCCCTGGGGGCCTCTGCTTCAGGAGCGTCCCCTGGAGGCCTTTTGCTTCAGGAGCGTCCCCTGAGCCTTTGCTTTCAGTGAGCGTCCCCTGGAGCTTTGCTTCAGGAGCGTCCTGGAGCCTTGCTTCAGGAGGTCCCCTGGGGCCTCTGCTTCAGGAGCGTCCCTGGAGCCCGTTTGCTTCAGGAGCGTTTCCCTGGAGCTTTGCTTAGGAGCGTCCCTTGGGCTCTGCTTTCAGGAGCGTCCCCTGGGGCCTCTGCTTCAGGAGCGTCCCCTGGGTGCCTCTTGCTTCAGGAGCGCCCCCTGGAGGGCCCTCTGCTTCGAGCGCCCCTGGAGCCTTTGCTTCAGGAGCGTCCCTGGAGTCTTTCTGCTCAGGAGCGTCCCCTGGATCTCTTGTTCAGGAGCGTCCCCTGAGCCTCTGCTGCAGGAGCGTCCCCTGAAGTCTCTGCTTCAGAGCGCCCCCTGGAGCCTCTTGCTTTCAGGAGCGCCCCTGGAGCCTGCTTCACAGCGGGAGCGTCCCCTGGGAAAGCCTCTGCTTTCAGGAAGCGTTCCCCTGGGGCTCTGCTTCCAGGAGCGCCCCCTGGAGTCTCTGCTTTCAGGAAGGCGTCCCCTGGAAGGCCTCTGGCTGCAGGAGCCGCCCCCTGGAGCCTCGCCTTCAGGAGCGTCCCCCTGGGGCCTCTGTGCGGGAGCGTCCCCTGGAGGCCTCTGCTGCAGGGAGGTCCCCTGGAGTCCTCTGCTTTCAGGAAGCGTCCCTGGGGCCTCTGCTGGCAGGAGCGTCCCCTGGAGTCTCTGCTTTCAGGAGCGTCCCCTGAGTCTCTGCTTCAGGGAGCGCCCCTTGGGGCCTCTGCTGCAGGATGCGTCCCCTGGAGTCTTGCTTCAGGAGCGCCCCTGGAGTCTCTGCTTCAGGAGCGCCCCCTGGCCCTTTGCTCAGGAGCGTCCCCTGGAGCCTCTGCCTTCAGGAGCGCCCCCTGGAGTCTCTGCTTCAGGAGCGCTCCCTGGGCCTCTGCTGCAGGAGGTTCCCCTGGAGCCTTTGCTTTCAGGCAGCGGTCCCTGGATGTCCTTGCTTCAGGAAAGCGTCCCTGGAGCCTCTGCTTCAGGAGGCGTCCCTGGGGTCTCTGCTTGCAGGAGCGTCCCCTGGGCCTCTGGCAGGAGCGTCCCCTGGGAGTCTCTGCTTCAAGGAGCGTCCCCTGGAGCCTTTAGCTTCAGGGAGCGTCCCCTGGAGCCTCTGCTTCAGGAGCGCCCCCTGGAGCCTTTGCTTTCAGAGCGTCCCTGGGGCCTTTTGGTTCAGGAGCGTCCCCTGAGTCTCTGCTTCAGGAGCGTCCCCTGGAGTCTTCTGCGCAGGAGCGTCCCCTTGGAGTCTCTGCTTCAGGAGCGCCCCTGAGTCTTCTGCTTGCAGTGAGCGTCCCCTGCGGGCCCGTGCCAGGAGCGTCCCCTGGAGAGGTCTCTGCTTTTCAGGAGCGTCCCCTGGAGCCTTGCTTCAGGAGCGTCCCTGGACTCTGCTTCAGGGAGCGGCCCCCTGTAGCCTTTGCTTTCAGGAGCGTCCCTGGGGCCTGTGGTTCAGGAGCGTCCCCTGGAAGCTCTGCTTCAGGAGCGGTTTCCCCTGGGAGCCTTTGCTTCAGGAGCGCCCCCTGAGCCTTGCTTCAGGAGCGTCCCCTGGGCCTTCTGCTTCAGGAGCTCCCCTGGAGCCTTCTGCTTCAGGAGCGTCCCTGGGGCCTTTGGTCAGGAGCGCCCCTGGATCTTGCTTCAGGAGCCGTCCCTGGAGCCTTTGCTTCAGGAGCTTCCCTGGAGCCTCTGCTTCAGGAGCGTTCCCCTGAGCCTTTGCTTCAGAGCGTCCCCTGGGAGTCTCGCTGCTGGAGCGTCCCCTGGAGCCTCTGGCTTCGGAGCGTCCCCTGGAGCCTTTGCTCAGGAGCGTCCCTGGGTCTTCTGCTGCAGGAGCGGTCCCCTGGAGTCTTCTGCTTTCAGGAGCGGGCCCCCTGGGGCCTCTGCTTCAGGAGCGCCCCTGGAAAGCCTCTGCGTTCAGGAGCTCCCCTGGAGTCTCTGCTGCCAGGAGCGTCCCCTGGAGCCCTGCTGCAGGAGCGTCCCCTGGGCCTCTGTTCAGGAGCTCCCCTGGGCCTCTTGTTTCAGGAGGTCCCCTGGAGGTCTCTGCTGCAGGAGCGTCCCCTGGAGTCTTCTTGCTTCAGGAGCGTCCCCTGGAGTCTCTGCTTGCAGGAGCGCTCCCCTGGAGCCTCTGCTTTCAGGAGCGTCCCTGGAGCCTTTTGCTTCAGGTAGCGTCCCCTGGAGCCTCTGCTTCAGGAGCCGTCCCCTGGAGTTCTGCTTCAGGAGCGTCCCCTGGGGCCGTCTGTTTCAGGAAGCGTCCCCTGGGGCCTCTGCTTCAGGAGCGTCCCCTGGGGCCTCTGCTTCAGGAGCGCCCCGCTGGAGCCTCTGCTTCAGGAGCGTCCCCTGGAGCCTCTGCTGTCAGGAGCGTCCCCTGGAGCCCTCTGCCTTCAGGAGCGTCCCCTGGAGTCTCTGCTTCAGGACGGCCCCCTGGAGTCTCTGCTTCAGGAGCGGGCCCCTGGGGCCTCTGCTTTCAGGGAGCGTCCCCTGGGGCCTCTGCTTTCAAGGAGCGCCCCTGGTGGCCTCTGCTTCAGAGGTCCCCTGAAGCCTCTGCTTTCAGGAGCGCCCCCTGGGGCCTCTTGCTTTCGGAGGCGCCCCCTGGGGCCTTCTGGCTTCACAGGAGCGTCCCCTGGAGCCTCTGTTTCATGAGCGCCCCCTGGGGCCTCTGCTTCAGGAGCGTCCCCTGGCAGCCTCTGCTTCTGGAGCGTCCCCTGGAGTCTCTGCTTCAGGAGCGCCCCTGGGCCTCTGCTTCAGGAGCGCCCCTGGGGGCCTCTGCTTCAGGAGCGCCCCCCTGGGCGGCCTCTTGCTTCAGGAGCCGATCCCCTGGGAAGCTCTGCTTCAGGAGCGGCCCCCTGGGGCCTCTGCTTCAGGAGCGTCCCCTGGAGCCTCTGCTTCTAGGAGCGTCCCTGGAGTCTCTCTTCAGGAGCGCCCCTGGGGGCCTCTGCTTTAGGAGCGTCCCCTGGAGCCTCTGCTTCAGGAGCGTTCCCCTGGCGGCCCTCTGCTCAGGAGCGTCCCCTGGCGAGCCTCTGCTTCAGGAGCGTTCCCTTGGGGCCTCTGCTCAGGAAGCTCCCCTGGAGGCGCTTTGCTGAGGAGCGTCCCCTGAGAAGCCTCTTGCTTCAGGATGCGCCCCCTGGCGGTGCCTCTGCTTCAGGAGCTCCCCTGGAGCCTCTGTTCAGGAGTGTCCCTGGAGCCTTGCTTCAGAGGTCCCCCTGGGAGCCTCTGCTTCAGGAGCGCCCCTGGAGTCTCTGGCTTCAGGAGCGCCCCCTGGAGCCTTTGCTGCAGGAGCGTCCCCTGGAGTCTCTGCTCAGGAGCGTCCCTGGAGTCTCTGCTTCAGGAGCGCCCCCGCGGCCTCTTGCTGCAGGAGCGTCCCCTGGGGCCTTTGCTTCAGGGACGCCCCTTGGGGCCTCTGCTTCAGGAGCGCCCCCTGGGCCTTTGCTTCAGGAGCGTCCCCTGGGGCCTCTGCTGCAGGGAGCGTTCCCTGCGGCCTTTGATGCTTCAGGAGCGCCCCTGGGGATCTCTCTCCAGGAGGCGCCCTTGGGCCTCTGCTTCAGAAGAGCGTCCCCTGGGGGCCTCTGCTCAGAGCGTCCCTTGGGGCCTCTGCTCAGGATCGCGCCCCCTTGGAGCCTCTGCTGCGGAGCGCCCCCTGGGGCCTTCTGCTTCAGGAGCGTCCCCTGGAAGTCTCTGCTTCAGGAGCGTCCCTGGGGCTCCGTGCTGCGCTGACAGAAAGAACACGACGAGGCGACAGACCCACCTGACCCTGATGAAGTGAGAAAACAAAAACAAACCCCACTGCATGTTTCCACAGGTTCTTTCTCCACTGAAAATAAATGTCGGTATCCCTTCATGGTTTTAAAGGCTAACAGGGAAAGTAAACTCTAAAACGGCGGGACTGCAACAAAACTGGTGATGTTTAATAACTGAAAAAATCCCAATCAACAAAAATCCAGAGGCAAAGAATCGTGTCGAACAAAAACTCAAAAGTAACTGGGGCTGACACTGGAACTGACAAAGGACACGGGAAACCACAAGGATGATTACATAAGGAATATGGGGCACAGGTTGTACACCATCGGGGCTGACCTACATTTGATTTTTATTTATTTTTTGGCCCAACAATTATATTTATATTTTAAAAACAACCAAAGGTGGACTATGCACAACATTTTTTGACATACATATTGTTCGACATACATTCCAAATAATGACTTTATTTATTTTTTCTGGCGTTTATACTTTTTATTATTTTAACACCGGGTCTGACCTTTGGCTACTTTCAGCACGTCACACAGCGGAGGAGGAGTAATGGCTTCTTCCGAATTCACCAACAGAATCACTGTATTATAGTTGACTATAGTTTGGGCCTATGTAGTGAATTAGGGGTTACTGGACTGTTAGGGTGGACAGTTTCGGACACAGCCAAAGACTTTATCTCTGTGGGAGTGAGCTTAAATGTTTCTTGGCTCCATCTTCCGAGTTTGTGCTGCACGCTCATCGGATGCTAGGAGGTTAAGGTAGAGGTTTTTAATGCCTTCTAAAAAAGATAATTAATCCTCGCTGGTGAGAAGCAACTGACTCCCTTGTTGATGCGTCGTCGCCGCTGCTCCTCTGAAAGATGGCCGTGGTTGCGAGCAGTGACGTCCATTCTGACAGAGGGGCCTAAAGGATTTTTCTGGAAACACGGCCAATAGGACAGGCTCCGCCCTCATTAAACGCTGGGCCATGACTGAAGTCTCATGTTCTGTCTGGAGCCGAGTATCACCTGGACGAGTCACAGCGGGCTTGACTCTGTGGGAACCTCCGCGGGTCACCTATCCCCGTCAGGTCAAAGATCTACCCAACGCCTGCAAGAATGTGACCCGGTCCCCTCGCCCCTCAGGCCCCCACACTCACCCCTATGGCAAACGACCTCATGCCCCAAAACGACCTATGCCCTCAAGCCCCCACCACTCACCCCCACACTCACCCCCTATGGCAAACGCCCTATTGCCCAAAACCGACCTATGCCCCTCAGCCCCCACACTCACCCCTATGGGCAAACGACCTATGCCCCAAAACGACCTATGCCCCTCAGCCCCCACACTCACCCCCTATGGCAAACACCCTATGCCCCAAAACGACCTATGCCCTCAGCCCCCACACTCACCCCCTATGGCAAACACCCTTGCCCCAAACGACCTATGCCCCAAAACGACCTATGCCCTCAGCCCCCCACTCACCCCACACTCACCCCTATGGCAAACGCCCTATGCCCCAAAACGACCCTATGCCCCTCAGCCCCCACACTCACCCCCTATGGCAAACGACCTATGCCCCAAAACGACCTATGCCCCTCAGCCCCACACTCACCCCCCACACTCACCCCCTATGGCAAAACGCCGTATTTGCCCCAAAACGACTATGCCCCTCAGCCCCCCACACTCACCCCCCACACTCACCCCCATGGCAAACGCCGTATGCCCCAAACGAGTTATGCCCCTCAGCCCCCACACTCACCCCCCACACTCACCCCCTATGGCAAACGCCGTATGCCCCAAAACGACCTATGCCCCTCAGCCCCCACACTCACCCCCCACACTCACCCCCTATGGCAAACGCCGTATGCCCCAAAACGACCTATGCCCCTCAGCCCCTCACACTCACCTCCCACACTCACCCCCTATGGCAAACGCCGTATGCCCCAAAACGACCTATGCCCCTCAGCCCCCACACTCACCCCCCACACTCACCCCCCACACTCACCCCCATGGCAAACGCCGTATGCCCCAAAACGACCTACTGTATGCCCCTCAGCCCCCACACTCACCCCCCACACTCACCCCCCACACTCACCCCCTATGGGCAAACGACCTATGCCCCGACCTAGGTCGTTTTCATCGTAACCTCTTAACCTCCGCTTTAACCAAGCACATTTTCTCCAGTTCGGCATTGCCCAAATCTAAAGCTTCAGTAAATGCCTCATTTGAAAGCTAAGACTTGGCTTTTGTTGCGTTGTGGCGTATTTGTGTCACATGTTCTTCTCTTTTTATGTTGCTTTTTTATGTGTTTTGTTGTAGTTTTGTCCATCCATCCATTTTCTTCCACTTGTCCGTTGCCGGGTCGTGGGGCAGCTGTTGGAGCTGCACCAGCCCATATAGCGCCCCCTGCAGGTGGTGGGTCCACAGAAGGACGGCCTCATGGTTCTAACCCAGCCCTGTCTCTCATAAGGGGCTTCTGAACCGCTTGAAGCCCCCGACAACAGAGCTCCAGGATCATTCGGGTGCTCGTTAAGGTGGCGGTTCCAGGAGGGGTCTTTTGTATATGTCGCTATTTATTCAAGAAGCTTGTAATTTAATTTAATTTATGTAATTTATTGGTTAATTTGGTCAGGACAGTGGATGTTAATGTTCACAATGCGCACACTAAAAAAAAAGAGTGAGATAGCTGAACTGAAAATCCTGAATGACCAGGTTATTCCAAGATGTAGGTGCCAGGACTCATGAGGCTCACATTGTGAAAGAATCCCTTTGAGGATCTTTGGGATGTGCTGGAGACGGTCACTAGCGGTGGTCACACTCTCTCTTCATCGATACAAAGATCTAACTCTAGATCGTTGGATGTCGCAGAAGTTTATAATCTGTGTTCACGTCACAACTTTCTCAAGAGCCAATAGTTATAATGAGGTGAGGGCAACTGGTAACTGTGGAACTGCAAATGTCTTATCTTTTGGCTAATTTCTTTATTGTTACTGGGAGAAGACACGAAACAAACTTGTCTCAAAGCTCATCGTGTTTTCTGTCAGTGTGTCTATACTGAGGTCTTGTTGTATAAGGTGTATCAGGTTCTTTCAGAAAGACACTTGGTAAAGACTGTCAGTGTGGCCTCTGGGAGAACAGCATAAAGCCGGGT
This sequence comes from Neogobius melanostomus, assembly GCA_007210695.1. Lineage (NCBI taxonomy): Eukaryota > Metazoa > Chordata > Actinopteri > Gobiiformes > Gobiidae > Neogobius > Neogobius melanostomus. The sequence goes on from VHKM01000246.1 coordinate 79,633, forward strand.
GAACACTGCATGACTTCATCACTCGTCGTGGGGGAAAATCTTAGGTCGGAGTCTGATATTTAGGAACAGTGTCAGAGTAAGCCTCCTCTCGCTGCAGGGATGAGCTCTGTCAGTGTCTCGTTAACACTGCACGTCTCCAGAATCAAACAGAGGTCAGGCCTGAGTGGGTCTGACTCAACATTTTACTGGACTTTCCCTGCACTTTTCTGCGGAAATAAACACTGCTAGCACCTCAGCTAAACACATGCCTCTACAGCCTGATATTCTCTACCACAAACATTCGTAGCAATGATTGTCTCTTTGAACCATGGCATAGTGGAGACTAGTGCAGCTCACCATTTTACAATCCCCATGTCGTGCAATGTGACATCAAAAAATCCTGTAAGACAAATAAAATTGAAGAGTGTTCACCAGCCATAAGAAAAACATGAATCATGCACGTCTGGAGACGCCTCTGAGCAAGTAAGTTTCACTCCATCAAAACGTGCCATTTGTTTTGTTATAGAGATAGATAGATAGATAGATAGATAGATAGATAGATAGATAGATAGATAGATAGATAGATAGATAGATAGATGCTTTATTGTCAGATACAAGGATCCGAAATTTGTTTTACAGTTCAGCAGCTCATAAAATACAAACAAGACATACAGATATAAGACAATTCACAAAGACATTATAAACAATTGTCCACTCGCCATAACACACTTTGATTTCATGACTTAGATCTCGTTTAGTTTCAGGATGGACTGATGGACAAAAGAGTTCCTCAATCTGACTTTATTAAAGTGTGGCACACGGTACCGCCGCCCTGATGGTAACAGCGCATATTCGAGGTTCAGAACATGGCCGGGGTCTGAAGTGATGTTCTTAGCCAGTCGCAGTGTGTTGTTATGGTACACAGCCTCGTACAGTCCATCCAGGGGCTGTCCTACAATCTTTGAGCAGATTATAATCAAGTTTCTCAGTCCAGATTTAGCAGTGACAGAGAGACAGCTGTACCACACAGCGTTACAGTATTGCAGGACACTGAGAAGTTATAATTAGTGTCTTTCTGAAAGAACCATAAGAACTGTTGAAACAACAAGACTTAATGAATGCATAAAAGTAAAGTCCAGTTATTTCCTCATAAAGACGTTCAAAGTGCAGGCAATATTCAACACATGAGTGTGATGTTGGTCAGCAGAATGTCAATGTCAATGCTTTAATTATATAGCTCATTAAAAACATCTACAACTGCCCAAAGTGCTGTACAACAAACATTATAAAGTACAATACAATTGAAGAGTAAAACAGTCACAAATATACAACATGAAAAAATATAATAAAATACATGGGATCTGCTCAACTTGTGTTGAAGGCCAAGAAAGGCCTTTCAGTCTCCTGCTCCGTTTGAGATTATAGAATATTGGTCAATTAGTTTGGTCAGACAGAGTATTATTTATCATTATTACTTTTTTGGTCACAACAAACAGTCTCTTTGCTTAAAGGATATGTTTTAGTAAATATCATTGTTTTAACAATAATTAATTATTAATGGCAGTTTAACTTCCCAATATATTTGCTTTATTATCATTATGGAGCAGTTATTTCATAAAGATTGATACTTTATTAATTTCCTTTTGTTTATCAGGTGAACATTAAGAGCAGATTCTTCTCGACGCTGTGTCCTGAGAACTACTTAAAACAGAGGGAAACAGAGCAGACATTTATATTCAGGGAGTTAAAATCATCCGAGACGTCAGGGAGGTGAAGGCAGAGCTTGCAGGAAAGCCCAGAACCCGAGTCTGTCTGACACGTCTGGAATGAGCCGCGACGGAGGAGAGTCCACTTCCTGTGTCAGACACGCTAACGCACGAGCCAACGCTTCCACCGTGACATGAGCCAAGCCAACACTTCCACCATGACAAGAGCACAGCCAACACTTCCACCGTGACACGAGCCACAGCCAACACTTCCACCGTGACACGAGCCACAGCCAACACTTCCACCGTGACAAGAGCCACGCCACACTTCCACCGTGACACGAGCAAGCCAACACTTCCCCATGACAGAGCCACAGCCAACACTTCCACCGTGACACGACCCAGCCACCCACCGCCACCACCCACCTTCCCCTACCCCGCTACCTTCCACCGTGACATGAGCCACAGCCAACACTTCCACCATGACACGAGCCCACGCCAACACTTCCACCGTGACATGAGCCACAGCCAACACTTCCACCATGCATGAGCCACAGCCAACACTTCCACGTGACATGAGCCACAGCCAACACTTCCACCTGACATGAGCCACAGCTAACACTTCCACCGTGACATGAGCCACAGCCAACACTTCCACCGTGACATGAGCCACAGCCAACACTTCCACCATACATGAGCCACAGCCACACTTCCACCGTGACATGAGCCACAGCCAACACTTCCACCGTGCATGAGCCACAGCCAACACTTCCACCGTGACATGAGCCACAGCCACACTTCCACCGTGACATGAGCCACAGCCACACTTCCACCGTGCATGAGCCACACCAACACTTCCACCTGCATGAGCCACAGCCACACTTCCACCGTACTAGCCACAGCCACACTCCACCATACAGAGCCACGCCCACTTCCACCTGACATGAGCCACAGCCAACACTTCCACCATGACACGAGCCACGCCAACACTTCCACCATGACATGAGCCACAGCCAACACTTCCACCACCGGCCCGCCACACTTCCACCGCGGCACACCCACTTCCACCATGACATGAGCCACGGCCAACACTTCCACCATGACACGAGCCACAGCCAACACTTCCACCGTGACATGAGCCACAGCCAACACTTCCACTGTGACACGAGCCACGGCCAACACTTCCACCGTGACATGAGCCACGGCCAACACTTCCACCGTGACACGAGCCACAGCCAACACTTCCACCGTGACATGAGCCACAGCCAACACTTCCACTGTGACACGAGCCACAGCCAACACTTCCACTGTGACACGAGCCACAGCCAACACTTCCACCGTGACATGAGCCACAGCCAACACTTCCACCGTGACACGAGCCACAGCCAACACTTCCACCGTGACATGAGCCACAGCCAACACTTCCACGTGACACGAGCCACAGCCAACACTTCCACCGTGACATGAGCCACAGCCAACACTTCCACCGTGACATGAGCCACGGCCAACACTTCCACGTGACATGACAGCATTCCACCGTGACAGAGCCACGGCCAACACTTCCACCGTGACATGAGCCACAGCCAACACTTCCACCGTGACATGAGCCACGGCCAACACTTCCACCGTGACATGAGCCACAGCCACACTTCCACCTGACATGAGCCACGGCCAACACTTCCACCGTGACATGAGCCACAGCCAACACTTCCACCGTGACATGAGCCACAGCCAACACTTCCACCGTGACATGAGCCACAGCCAACACTTCCACCGTGACATGAGCCACAGCCAACACTTCCACCGTGACATGAGCCACAGCCAACACTTCCACCGTGACACGAGCCACGGCCAACACTTCCACCGTGACATGAGCCACAGCCAACACTTCCACCTTGACATGAGCCACGGCCAACACTTCCACCGTGACATGAGCCACAGCCAACACTTCCACCGTGACATGAGCCGCAACACTTCCACCGTGACATGAGCCACGGCCAAACACTTTCCACCATTACACGAGCCACGGCCAACACTTCCACCATTACACGAGCCCACGGCCAAACACTTCCACCATGACATGAGCCACAGCCAACACTTCCACCATGACACGAGCCACAGCCATCACTTCCACTATGACATGAGCCACAGCCAACACTTCCACTATGACATGAGCCACAGCCAACACTTCCACCGTGACAGGAGCCACAGCCAACACTTCCACCGTGACAAGAGCCACAGCCAACACTTCCACCATGACACGAGCCACGGCCAACACTTCCACCATGACATGAGCCACAGCCAACACTTCCACCCTGACATGAGATTATCTTAGCCCCCGGTGGCTCTTATGATGCTTCAGGATCAATTTTATTTCAGGATCTTTAGGGTTCTGGTAGGTTTTCGGGATGGAAAGTAACGGCACTTAGCTAACCACCCAAGCATCCCTGGGTCACTGAAAGGTCACATACACACGAAGATAAAAGAAATGAATAAAAGCTCAAACAAAGTCAGTCAGGAGCTCACTGGAGACAGGTGGGTGATTCCTTCTGCTTCAATTCAAGTACGAAAAAACTCCAAGGCACTTGGTATGCACCCTGACAAAGGCTTGTGTTTTTAATTCAAATAAACCATGTGAAAATAAAGGCTTTTTAATTTTAAATTATTGGATTGCCCTGGAGTTGTTCCCTACTTTAATTAGAAGCACTAACATGAACTTATTAAGGGAAGACACTTTAGGCAACAAAAAAATTGGTCTCTATAAGCTTTTGCATGCAAATAAATACCTAATCAGCACAATAACAATGCATGTTTGACAGCATTTATTTAAAAAAAGTAGACTCTGATGTGGAAAAAACGTTTTACCGCATACAGGAAGAACAGCCACAGTAACCTTTTACTCTATGAACGGCGTTCTCTACTACAGCTTAAAAGTGACAGCAACATCATCATCAAACCAGCGCACAAGGGAGGAGCAACAATAGCTAAGCAAGATTACATGTTTTTTTTTATCTGAATATTTTATTTCGAGCTAAAGAAGAAAAGAAAAAACAGAAATATATATATACATAATAAAAGAAAAAAGAAAAAATAATTTACATTACAGCTCGAAAAGGAGTGGGAAGAAGACAAGCTTATTGACTCCCACCCCTGTTCATAAACTTCAATAACAATAACTGACAACAGTGCATATTCTTACCATTTTACAAAACAACTATCAACCGAGTTGGTTACATATTAACAAATGTGTGAAGCCTCAAGACAGCTTGGTGACACAGACTACTACGTTCCCCTTACATCTAACTCTACTGATGTTATTAGGCTTCAACTCAAAACTTTGCAAGACAATGCCCTTGAACAAAAATAAATAACTGAAAATGTACAGGACTTCACCTACCTGCTCATACGAGAATGACGACATTTTACAAGAACCCATCTTCACCTTCAGGCAGGCCTATAAGGTGGTTTTAAATATATTGACTTTATCAAGCCACTTATCACCTGTAGTGGTGGTAAGTGGCTGTAGTCTTACCTTCACGGCTCTACTGATGTGATAAACAAACTTAATGAAGAGATTGTTTTCCTAGGCAAGGCAAGGCAAGTTTATTTGTAGAGCACAATTCATACACACGGCAATTCAAAGTGCTTCACAGTTGCATAAAATACAAGAAAACAGATAAAAATCAATCAATAAACATCAACATAAAGTTAATCAGTTACAGCAAAAGGCAAGAGTGCAGATAAAATACTTTCAGTTTTCATATGCACGGGTTAAAAGAGCTGTTTTCAGCCTGGATTTGAACATTGTCAGAGTTGAGGCCTGTCTCACATCCTCATGAAGACTGTTCCAGATTTTAGCTGCATGAAACTGAAACGCAGCCTCACCGTGTTTATTATGACTCTGGGAACCACCAGGAGACCCCTCCCTGAAGTTCTCAGGGCCCGAGATGGTTCATACGGCTCTAACATGTCAGAGATGTACTTTGGTGCTAAACCATGAAAAGACTTGTACACAAGCAGCGCTGTTTTAAATTCTATCTCTGAGTGACAGGAAGCCAGTGCAGAGACCGGAGCACTGGACTAATGTGGCCGTATTTCCTGGTTCTTGTCAGGACTCGAGCAGCAGCGTTCTGGATGTTCTGCAGCTCTAACAGCTGGTTTAGAAAGGCCAGTGAGCAGCCGTTACAGTAGTCTAACCTGCTGGAGACAAATGCATGGATGAGTCTCTCTAAGTCTGGTTTGACATATTCCTCTGATCTTAATGTTCTTCAGATGGTAAAAGCTGATGATGTTATTGCTTTGATGTGGCTGTTTAAGTTCAGGTCTGAGTCCATGATTACTCCTAGATTTCTAACCTGATTTTTTGGTTTTTAGAGAGAGAGACTCAAGGTGACTGATAACACTTTGTCTTTGTGTCTGGGACAAAGACAATGATCTCAGTTTTGTCTGAGTTTAGTTGGAGAAAGTTGTTTTGCATCCACAAACTGATCTGTTCGATTCAGTGACAGAGAGTATCTACAGGCCCATGTTCACCTGTATCAGTGACAGAGAGTATCTACAGACCCATGTTCACCTGTATCAATGACAGAGAGTATCTACAGACTCACCTGTATCAGTGACAGAGAGTATCTACAGGCCTTTGTTCACCTGTATCAGTGACAGAGTGTATCTATTGGTTTATTTATTGTTATTTATTTATTTATCTACAGGCCCTTTCACCTGTATCAGTGACAGAGAGTATCTACAGCTATGTTCACCTGTATCAGTGACAGAGTATACAGCTATGTTACTTTCATGACAGAGTTTACAGCCATGTTCACCTGTATCAGTGACAGAGAGTATCTACAGACCCATGTTCACCTGTATCAGTGACAGAGAGTATCTACAGGCCTATGTTCACCTGTATCAGTGACAGGAGATCAGGTCACCTGTATCAGTGACAGAGAGTATCTACAGACCCATGTTCACCTGTATCAGTGACAGAGGAGTATCTACAGACCCATGTTCACCTGTATCAGTGACAGAGAGTATCTACAGGCCCATGTTCACCTGTATCAGTGACAGAGAGTATCTACAGGCCATGTTCACCTGCCGTCAGTGACACATAGATCTGAGTGTCATCTGCGTAGTTGTGGTACGACACATTGTTGCTGTTTATTAGCTGACCCAATGGAAGCATGTACAAGTTGAATAAGAGGGGTCCCAGATCGACCCCTGGGGACTCCACAGGTCATGGAAATTTTGTCTGAGACACAGTTGCCAATTTCGACAAAGTACGTCCTATCCTCGAGATAGGACTTGAACCAGTTTAGAGCAGTACCAGAGATTCCCACCCAGTTTTCTAACATGTGAAGTAAGATCCCGTGGTCCACTGTGTCAAAGGCAGCGCTCAGGTCCAGCAGAACTAACACTGAGACCTTACCTGCGTTGGTGTTCATACGGATATCATTTGTCACCTTGATCAGAGCTGTCTCAGTGCTGTGGTGGGGCCTAAATCCTGACTGGAAAGTATCAACACATTGTTAGATAGGAGAAAGTAAGTGAGCTGTTGATATATTACTTTCTCTAAGACTTTCCTAAGAACGGTAGGTTTGATATGGGCCGGTAGTTGTTCAGTACCTTGGGATCAAGGCTGCTCTTCTTTAGAAGAGGCTTAATGACCGCGGTTTTCAAGGCCTTTGGAAATGCTCCAGTCTCAAATGAGATGTTAACTAACTGAACAAGTTGTGGTAACAAGCTGGTCAGCACAGACTTCAGAAATCTAGTGGGTAATTCATCAAGGCAGCATGTACATGAACTCAGACCGGAGATAACCTCTTCGATTGTTTTGTCAGTAACAGGAGTGAAATGTGTCAGCTCAAGGTGTCTAGCTGGTGGCAGGGTTGCTATTTGTGTTGTGGAATTATGGCATTTTTAATGCCTTGGACTTTGTCATAAAAAATATTGCAAACTCATTGCACTGTGAAGGCAGTGAACTGGAGGGTTAGTTAATCTGTTTACTGTGGAAAACAGAACACGAGAATTGTTTCTGCAGTTTGCGATGATTTTAGAGAAGTATTTCTCCCTTTCTCCACGCAAATCTGGTTGAACTCACAAAGCACTTCTTTGTATATCTCAAAATGAACCTGGAGCTTGACTTGCGCCATTTCCGTTCGGCTTTTCAGCACGCCCTTTTCTGTGCCCTGACCGAATCTTCATTTCTCCAAGGTGCCTTTTCTCTGTTGTTAACCATTTTAACCTTAACAGGAGCAATAGTATCCAAAACATTTAAGACGCTTGATGTATAAGAGTCCAACAGATTATCAGCATTAGAACATGGAGAATTTTCAAATCTGATCATTTCCATAAACTGTGTCCTTGTTGTATCATTTATGTGTCTTCTTTGAATAACTCCAGGCCCAACACTGGTTTGGGTGCAACAGACGGGTCAAAGAAGACACAAAAATGATCAGACAAAGCAACATCAACAACATTCACATTTGATATATTAACACCTTTTGTAATAACTAGATCTAGAGTGTGACCTTTGTTGTGGGTCGCCTCACTCACGTGCTGAGTTAAGCCAAACATTTCAAGACAGCATTAAGTTCTTTTGCATGCCTGTCATTGGTCACATCCACATGCACATTAAAATCACCTGAAATGACTAAACAATCAAACTCAGTGCATATAAATGAAAGTAATTCAGTGAAGTCTTCGATAAAACAATTCTGTGGTGGTTTGTAAATAGTCATATAAAGAATGGAAGATTGTTTTATCTCCATTTTGAAAGACACATACTCAAATGATACAAAACCCCAAATGACAATTTGTGGATGACTATATTGTCCCTGAATATTGCACAGACACCCCCGCCCCTTTGGTTTTGGCGTGTTTCAGACACAAAATTGAAATTTGATGGACTACACTCAATCAAAACTGCGTTACCAGTGTTTTTGTCAAGCCATGTTTCAGTTAAAAACATAAAATCTAGATTATAGGAGGAAATAAAACTATTTATTAAAAAGGACTTGTTTTTTAATGATCTGACATTGAGTACAGCATGTTTGAGATTTATCTCTGTTGAGTGGATGGATCTTTTGCAAGGGATATGGATTAGAGTTCTTTGATTGACGGTCTGACTGTATCTAATCTATGTTGTTTGACAGTACTAATTGTTTCAGAAGAACACACTCCCTCTGTGGACCTCTGGTTGGTTTTGAGTTGCTATGCATGGTAGCAACGGAGAGGCCCCTAATGTCCTAGACAGCAGCAGTGAAGCTGCTGGAGATAACAGCTGTGGGCACCGGTGATGGGGGCCGAGCTGGGAGACCTTGGTGGTGAAAAAGGCGGAGGTGGGAGAGGGGCATGATACTTCTTTGGGATGAAGCCTTCGTCTTGACAGGCCTGGAGTCATTTTAATCCCTTGTTTTATCAAGGGTTCAAAATGGTTGGGAATCCCATAGGTGACTCTGGAGATGGGAATTATTCAGAAAAATCTCTGGAGGGTGTAGATGTAGCATTCGGGCTCAGGCCTGTGGTGGAGTTGATGAAAGTGCTCCTTCGGCTGAATCATTTACTATAGATGCAGGTGGTGCTGAAACTGAGCTTTTCCACGGAGATGCAGATGCAGGTGGCGCTGCTGCTATGGTTGAAATGTTTTCCAGAGATGCGGATGGGGCTGTTGTGGGTGGATCCTTAACTGTGGCTGAGTCCATTACTGTAGGTGCTGATGGTGCTGTTTGGCTGGATCCTTAACTGCGGCTGGTCCCGTAGTGCTGAGGTGCTGTTGGCTGGATCTACTGCGGCTGGTCTTTTCTGTAGGGCTGATGGTGCTGTTTGGCTGGTCCTTAATGCGTATTTTTCTGTAGGTGCTGATGGTGCTGTTTGGCTGGATCCTTAACTGCGGCTGAGTCCTTTTCTGTAGGTGCTGATGGTGCTGTTTTGGCTGGATCCTTAACTGCGGCTGAGTCCTTTACTGTAGGTGCTGATGGTGCTGTTGTGGCTGGATCCTTAACTGTGGCTGAGTCCTTTACTGTAGGTGCAGATGTTGCTGCTGTGGCTGAACCCTTAACTGCGGCTGAGTGCATTACTGTAGGTGCAGATGATGCTGTTGTGGCTGAACCCTTAACTGCGGCTGAGTGCATTACTGTAGGTGCAGATGTTGCTGCTGTGGCTGAACCCTTAACTGTGGCTGAGTCCATTACTGTAGGTGCTGATGGTGCTGTTTTGGCTGGATCCTTAACTGCGGCTGAGTCCTTTTCTGTAGGTGCTGATGGTGCTGTTTGGCTGAACCCTTAACTGCGGCTGAGTGCATTACTGTAGGTGCAGATGCTGCTGCTGTGGCTGAATCCTTAACTGTGGCTGAGTCCTTTACTGTAGGTGCAGATGATGCTGCTGTGGCTGAATCCTTAACTGTGGCTGAGTCCTTTACTGTAGGTGCTGATGATGCAGCTTCGACTGAATCTTTTATTGGGGATGCAGGCGAAACCTTTGCTGGCGAGCCAGGAGCTCTTCTCATGCTCCTCTCTGCTCTCTCTTGTTGCTCAGGCCTCCACTGATTTTGCAGAGCATGGAGGAGATTTTCCGTCAGTCGTCTCACTCCATCTCTGCTCAAATGTGGGCCATTTCTTTAAACAGATCGTAGAGTTTCCAGAAAAGATTAAAGTTCCAAGAGAGTCTGGCTGCAGACCTCCACTCTCAGGACCCTGCCTTGCAGACCTCCACTGTCAGGTCCCTCGCTGTCAGGACCGGAAGTTTATTCGAAGCCTTTCAAATAAAACGGATATACTGGAAGCACGTATTTGTCGTTTTCCTTGGGCTTTATTTTATGTAATATGATAATATGATATAATAATGTATAATATATGTATAAAATATGATATAAAAGCAACTATAAGTAGTAGCCTTCATGTTTGGCTGCAGACCTCCACACTCCCCTTCCAAATGAAAAGCAGGCATACCGGAGGACGTATTTGTCGTTCCCCATGTGAATATACTTTATTTATTGGGGCCATATTTTATGTATATAATGTAAATATGATTCAAAAGCAAGTATTCCAGGAGTAGCCTATGTACGGAGGCTGCTTGGCTTCCAGAAGTACGTTAGGTAAATCTCACTCCTCTACTTCTCATAATACACAATGATTACATTACAGACACTTGTCTGGTAGTCATGTGGGTAAGTCGGGCGCCTCCCAGTGCAAACCACATAGGTTCGATACCAGCACTGAACAAGATGACATTTCAATTTTTGTTTAGTTTTCTATGTGAGCACACTTTAGCTCTTGGCGCATTCATTTATGTCTAAATATGTAAGTATTATTTACGTGTAATCACGTTGACTTAAAAACAGAGGCGTGTGGCCATAGGGAGATCGGGACGTTTCCTGGTGGGCCGCTCCGTTCCGGTGCATCTGGCCGGGCCATCAGAATAAAATAATGAAATAATAACTCACTATTCCAGGCCTAAGGCTTTAACTGGGCTGCAGCAGGAGTATGAAGCTGCTGTTCCAGATATAAATGAAGTAACAAGCGTAATTGTCATGGAAATCTATCAAAATAACGACTGATGAATGAAAATCTGAAAAATATTCGCATCGAACTTTTCATTCTTGCGGCGGGAGATACCATTTCATATTGAACTACTCAGAGGGGTGTTTAAGTGGAACACCCCTCCGCTTTAGTTCAAGTTGGTGCAGTCCAATCCAGCGGAGACAAGTGTCTGCGCGAGTTAAGAGACTAAAAGGCAGTGAAAGGTAGAAAAGTGGTCAAATAAATGTTTTTATCTACATAACTTGTGCTGATTGTGGGTTTGTATCAGGCTCAGACTGTGTGTGCAGCGGCCCATGTGAAAAGAGAATTGTTAGAAAATTGTCAATGTGTGGTATTTGATCCAGCGACCTCTTGTACTTGAGACCAGCGCACTATTACGGAGCCATAATTCCGGGCCGGTCTTCTCCACATTCCCGGGCTGAAATTAGGTCCAGCACGCCCCTGCTTAAAAAAGATAAGAAAAATATAGTATGGGAAACTAATAAATATGCACTTCTTCTTCTAATGGTTCCGGCAGGCTGTACACGTTATGCTGCCCTCTTCCGTTCAATATGCACTTCCGGTCCGGTCCTGACAGCGGAGGGGACCTGACAGTGGAGGTCTGCAAGGCAGGGTCCTGAGAGTGGAGGTCTGCAGCCAGACCCCTCTCTAAAGTTCTCTATGAAATACAGTCCTCTTGACTCACAGACTTTGGACAGCCATGTATTCAACTGAAACAGCCGAGAGAATGTGTTTATTCTTCCGTCGATGTTTGGGATAGGTCCACTGATGAAAATTGTATTGTCTCTTTATCCAGAAAATCAAGTCTTTCAAAAAGTTCATTAAACTTTTCTTTCAGGACTTCAGACTCTCTGTCTTTTATGTCAACAGCACCAACATGTAGAACAAGTTTTTTAATTCCAGGGTTATTTGTAATTTCCTTGTTTAAAACATCTATGATGTCAGAAACTGTGCCGCCCAGATAGCTGCTTGTAGTCATTATCTCATTGTTTATATGAGATATGGCTCCGTCTCCAAGCACCAGGATATCTCTGGCCTTGACACTTGCACGTTTTTCTCTCCATCTTTGTTTTGACTTTGTGTTCTCTATTACTCTCTGACTTTTTCAAATCAATCAAACTTTATTTATAAAGCGCTTTTCATACCGAAGGCATCACAAAGTGCTTTACAGATTACAACATTTAAATCAAGTATCCAGGCAAACATAATGTCCAAATGAGCGTCAGCAGTGGCGACGAGCGGCGCGGGTGTCCCCTGTCCTTAGACTCTCCAGCACGGCAAGGAAAAACTCAAAAACCCGGTGGGAGAAACGAGAAACCTCGGGGAGAACCACAGGCTGGAAAGATCCACTCCCATGGACGGACAGGCTATAGAGACCCAGGCCGATGGATCCCCTCAGCAGAAGGGCCAGGATCGAGACCATCCAGTCCCCGTTGTCAATCCAGTGGGCAGGGTCCCTCCGTTCAGCCGGGTTCCTCCGTTCAGCCGGGTTCCTCCATTCGATCTAGACAGACACTCCCAAGGGGGAGTGGGACAGGAGACACCATGTGAATAGTAATGAACAGACTACAGATAAGATAAGTATTGTATCATAATAAGACAAGTTTGCAGTAAGAAGAAGAAGAGGATAGCGCTCAGTGTACCGTACTTCCCACAGCAGTGTTTCTCCTAGGGCAGCTTTACTCAGGCTGAGGTTAGTGCTTTACCTAACTGACCTGATCATAAGCTCATTCTCAGAGGTACGTTTTGAGCCTAGTCTTAAATGTAGGGACTGTGTCTGCTTCTTTAACGTGAGCTGGAAGTTTATTCCATAAAACCGGAGCTTGGAGCTAAAGGCTCTTCCACCTACAGTGATTTTGGAGACCCGAGGAATCACTAGTAGCCCTGAGTTTTGAGAGCGGAGTGCTCTGGTTGGCTGATATGGAACGATAGCGTCTTGGAGATAAAGCGGAGCCATACCTTTAATGGCTTAAATGTGAGGAGCAGGATTTTAAATTTGATTCTAAATTCTACAGGAAGCCAATGGAGAGACTTTAGCACAGGTGTAATGTGTTCTCTTCTTTTGTACGCGTTAACAATCTTGCAGCTGCATTTTGAACTAATTGAAATTTTTTTAGGGAACTTTTAGGACACGCTGCTAGCAGGGAGTTACAGTCGTCCAGCCTTGATGAAACAAAGGCATGGATAAGTTTTTCTGCATCACTCTTAGGTAGGATATTTCGTATTTTAGCAATGTTGCGCAGGTGAAAGAACGCAATTTTACAAGCTGGTTTATATGTGTTTTAAAAGAGAGGTCTTGGTCAAACAGAACTCCAAGGTTTTTTACTGTAGAGCTCGTTGATACGCCAACATTATCCAGGGAGATGATCTGCTGAGATAAAGACTCTCTCAGTTTTTGAGGACCTAATATAATAACCTCGGTTTTATCAGGGTTAAGGAGGAGGTAATTTACAGTCATCCAGGTGTTAATGGCTTTTACGCAGGAACTAAGCGTATCTAATTTATCTGTCTGACCTGGTTTCATTGATAAATACAGCTGTGTGTCGTCCGCGTAGCAGTGGAAATTTATATTGTGATTTCGGATTATGTTACCTAATGGAAGCATGTATAATATAAATAAAATTGGCCCGAGAACTGAGCCCTGTGGCACCCCATAGCACACTTTGGAACACGGTGAGGACTGTTGGTTTACATTAACAAATTGGTGCCTATCAGATAAGTAAGATTTAAACCAAGAGAGGGCTGTTCCCCTAATGCCTACGTCAGTTTCTAACCTCTGCAGGAGAATATTGTGGTCGATTGTGTCAAAGGCGGCACTAAGGTCTAACAGAACTAGGATTGAAGCTAATCCGGCGTCAGCTGCTAATAACAGGTCGTTGGTAACTTTGACTAAGGCGGTCTCTGTGCTATGATAAGTTCTGTATCCTGACTGAAATTTTTCAAATAAACTATTGTCCTGTAGGTGGCTGCAAAGCTGCTTAGCCACTACTTTTTCAAGGACTTTTGAAATGAAAGGCAGATTAGATATGGGCCTATAGTTTGCTAAAATATCAGGATCGAGATTGGGTTTTTTCAAAAGTGGTTTGATAACAGCATATTTAAAGGACTTTGGCACATACCCATTTTCTAAAGACGAGTTAATTATTTTCAATATGGTATCTGAGATTTCAGGAGTAATTTCTTGAGGAGTTTAATTGGGATTGGATCTAGAAGACAAGTTGACGGTTTTGAAGACATAATGATTGATAATACCTCAGCCTCATCTACAGTTATGAACCTGTCTAAGACTTCAGAAGGAGACAATGATTCTACAGCTGGATTTAGATTAGAATAAGATAAGGGAAGCTTATTATTTATTTTATTTCTAATGGTTGTGATTTTATCATTAAAGAATTTAAGGAAGTCATCGCAGCTAAGGGTATCAGGAATGGAAGGCACTACTGCACTGTGACTGTTTGTTAGCCGGGCTACCGTGTTAAAAAGAAACCTAGGGTTATTTTTATTTACTTCAATTAATGAAGAGTAGTAATTAGTTTTTGCTTTCCTCATGGCTTGCTTATAGGCGAGTAGGCTATTTTTCCAAGATCTAAGAGATTGCTCAGTGCTAGACTTGCGCCACTTGCGACTTTTTCTGTTTGTTACACTCATCCTCTGAGAGAGGTGAAAATCTGTTTGTTAACTTTATTCCAGGTGCATCTTTACGAGCATGTTGTCTTTGCTTTGGCCTAGCACCAAGTTGTCTGTTTAGTTTCGGAAATGTGATGGTATCGTTTAGCTTCAGGTTGCAAGTATCCGTTTTTTCCGTCTTCTTACCGGGTTCCACAGGGAACGTGTCATTAAGTCCTTTTTCCGTCTCTAAGGCACAAATCTTGTCCCGTAGTAGGTGAATTTCTTGTTGATACATCCGACAGCTTTCACAAGGAGATGTTTGCGTTACTGCCTCAGCCATGTTGACAAGATTGTCGTCGGTGGTTCGTCAAATTTGGAGTTGTAAAAAAAAAAGGCATAAAATGATTATGAAAATGATTAAAAAGCCTTGGTTCACTTAAAAGAAGAGAATAAAATCATATCCAAGACAAGTGCGCAAAAATAGGATGATTAAAAGCAAATAAAGAGGCAAGCAGAAATACGTCTGCACTCTTGATAAGCAGACTGCACCTACCATTTCTTTAAAACCCATAAAGCTGTTGCTCGCTGATTTGTTTATTGATGATAATGCTTTTACTTGTTCCCTGTAAAGGTTATATTTTGTCATAAGGTGCACCTTATCTGTGATCGTACACTTTTTTTAAACTACAATAGTGTTGTTGTTGGTTTATTTGGTAGGGACAGTGCAAGTTAATGAACAAGCCACACCGGATTGTAGCCTTGGGCTAATTTCCATCCGTCGTCCCCCATTCACACTCTCAAACACACTCTCATTCATCCTGGCCTATTGTACATGTTTTTAGTGGTAGGGGAACCGGAGTACCCGGAGGAAAAGGAAAGGCCCCGGCCTTGGTGGGAATCGAACCCGGACCTTCTAGCTGTGAAGCACGAGCGCTAACCACTGTACTACCGTGCCGCCGGTAATGTAGTTTTGATCAGCCTGGTCTACCATATGATCATCTGCATATTATAATTGTGTCCACTAACGTGGAGATACTGGATCTGTGTATGATTCGTTCAATCAGTTTTCAAATTAAAATCAGAAACAAAATTACCTAGAAACATCTGCTATGAGCATTTTTCGTTTTATGTAATGAAACAAAATCACTCTAAATGGCTTTAATTTTGAGTTTTCAATCTGATACTAAAATAGAAAACCAATATTTGAAAGTAAAGGCTCAGAGCGTCAGTATGTCATCAATTATCTTTTATTCGTCTGCAACAACGGAAGTTTTCTGTACGGGCCATATTATTGTCCGGCTGCAACACTGACGGCATCGATGAAACTGGCCATTCTATTCAAGGAGATTTCTATAAACGCTGTAATATTTGATGTATGGACAGATATATCTCCAAACTGCTCATTCTCTGTTTACGATGCTGTGACGTCATGAGCGCGGCCCCGTCAGAGATGCTGCAGGTGATTTTGACATCACAGACATCGGAAACCAGAACAAACAAAGGCCCGGATTAGGGCTGAGAGGGTGGCGCACTAGTGCCAGAAGGTCCTAGGTTTGATTCCTGTATGGAGCCTTGCTTTATCCTACCACTAAAAACATGTACAATAGGCCAGGCTGTGTGCATGAGTGAAAGGTGGTGAGGGTCCGTTGGTGCAGACAGAGCAAACACGATAAAAGTCCAAAGTTGATCAGATTATTCTCTTTTATTTGAGTGAAGTCAAAACACCACAGTAAATACACAGTACGTCACGTCCCAACAACAAAAACATAAAAACAGAGGCGGGTTCTGTCCGAGTAATCCCTGAACGCACTGCGGCCCAAACAGAATCCACACTTATTTGGTTATAAACGTTAATTCCCTGAAAAAAATCCCGCACACGCCAGAAAAAACACCATCCAAACTCCATTCATTTTCCTCATAGAAACTCCATTCATTTTCCCCATAGAAACTCCATTCATTTTCCCCATAGCCGTAGGGTTAGACCCTGGTTAAGTTTGATGGAAACTCAGAGCTGAGACTTAAATATGACTTTATCTTGTTATATTTCTGTATTTTATTTACACGTCTTTAAACTTTATCAATTCTGATTTTAATAACTCACATCTTTAAAGTCAGGTTTTATACATATAATAATAAAGATGTAAATGCAGGTTCAGAGCTTCAGAATGAGGGACATGAAAAGTATTTAAAGTGTTTAACAAACTTGTACCAAACCTGTTAGGGTTTGTTTTCATATAGAATAGTAAAGGTTTGGCCCTCGGCCTCAGTTCCCCTGAGGGTCAGTCTGGAGTCACAAAGTAAAGACCCCATCCCGCCACATTAGACAGGTTTCCGTCTGTCGCCGTCACGTCTCGCTCTCGTGTTAGCGTGTTGGAGCGTCTTAGCGTGAGGGGTTTCCCAAAGGAAGAGTCCGTGACGTCACTGTAGTGCCCTCTCACTTACTCAGGAGGGAGCGGAGGTCGTTCTGATCCAGGGGCCACGGAAGTGCCCGGGCCTCGCGCTGGTGTGAGGTTACCCTCCTGCGCCGCCCCTCCGACAGAAGGTTTGCTGTTGTAACATGAGCCGCAGACCCGGGGGAGGGGCCAAGAGGGTCGTCCCGGGACAGGGGAGAGTCACAGGGAGACACAGGGGGAGAGTCAGTGTCCCCTAAAGGAACAACAGAATATTCCAGCACAGACGTTAATGCTGAATGACAGACTGTGAAATGAAGAAGGGCCACTCTGAGGAAACGGTGCTGGCTCCTGTGAAAAACATCGTCCTATTTTTCTTTTCCTCCCGTTCTAAATAACGGAGCTGAACGAGCTTTAGTTTCTTCATTTTACAGAAAGTGGTGGATGAGGCTCTGAACGCAGCGAAGGCAGAAACTTAAACAAATGGACAAATATAGATGAAGGCGTTTCCACAAAGTGTTGGACTAAAGTTTGAGTCGCCGTCGTTTGTTAAAAACATCTGTTTGAATCTAGTCAAAGTAACATTTTATAAATGATTCTAGAAACATCTGAAAGAGCAGCTTCTTGTGGAGTCTTTATTACAGCAGCTCCGTTACATTCACACAGTCGCCTGGTCCGGGCCGTTCCGCTCGGTGCCTGAGGAGCTGCGGCCAGAGGAGCTGCGGCCTGAGGAGCTCCGCCCCGCGCCCCGCAGCACCACCAGGATCTGGTCTCCGTCGCGGATGCCGTAGGAGTGCAGGGCGCGGCTGGGGCACCTCATCTCTGCGGGTCCCAGGACGTGGCACATCTCGCGGTCCACGTGGAAGAGGCGCAGGCCGGAGGCGGGAAGCTGCAGCAGAGACCGCAGCGTCTTCTTCAGGTCTCCTACCGTCTGCTCCAACGACAGCCCCAGGGTCTCCACTCGCTCCCCCCACAGCACCTCCACCTGAGGGCAGCGCGGCCGCAGGTCCACCTCCGCCAGAGGAGCCAGCTCGCCGTACTTCGCCACCAGGACGGCGTACCTGCCACGACAACAGCACGTTAGAGACACTTCAGCCATGAAATTACATGTGGTGTTCCCCAGGGTTTGATTTTAGACCCAGTGCTATTTAACCTGTATATGCTCCCTCTTGGTGATGTCATCAGGAGACATGGAGTCAACTTTCATAGTTACACTGATGATACAGTTGTACATCTCAGGAGGAGTCAGGACCACAGAGAACGTTCATGTATTTAAGACCTGAGGAGGAGCTCATGACCTCAGAGAACGTTCATGTTTTAAGACCTGAGGAGGAGCTCAGGACCACAGAGAACGTTCATGTATTTAAGACCTGAGGAGGAGCTCAGGACCAAGAGAACGTTCATGTATTTAAGACTGAGGAGGAGCTCAGGACCACAGAGAACGTTCATGTCTTTAAGACCTGAGGAGGAGCTCATGACCACAGAGAACGTTCATGTATTTTAAGACCTGAGGAGGAGCTCATGACCACAGAGAACGTTCATGTATTTAAGACCTGAGGAGGAGCTCATGACCACAGAGAACGTTC
Source organism: Neogobius melanostomus (assembly GCA_007210695.1). NCBI lineage: Eukaryota > Metazoa > Chordata > Actinopteri > Gobiiformes > Gobiidae > Neogobius > Neogobius melanostomus. Next base: position 98,436 of record VHKM01000246.1, read on the forward strand.
ATGTCTTTAAGACCTGAGGAGGAGCTCATGACCTCAGAGAACGTTCATGTCTTTAAGACCTGAGGAGGAGCTCATGACCACAGAGAACGTTCATGTATTTAAGACCTGAGGAGGAGCTCATGACCACAGAGAACGTTCATGTATTTAAGACCTGAGGAGGAGCTCATGACCTCAGAGAACGTTCATGTATTTAAACCTGAGGAGGAGCTCATGACCAGCAGAGAACGTTCATGTATTTAAGAACGCTGAGAGGAGCTCAGGACCAACAGAGAACGTTCATGTAATTTAAGACCTGAGGAGGAGCTCATGACCTCAGAGAACGTTCATGTATTTAAGAACCTGAGGGGAGGAGCTCAGGAACCACAGAGAACGTTCCATGTCTTTAGGAGACCTTGAGGAGAGCTCAGGACCACAGAGAACGTTCATGTCTTTAAGACCTGAGGAAAAAAGGAGCTCAGGACCAAAGAGAACGTTCAATGTATTTTAAGAACCTGAGGAGGGAGCCAGGACCACAGAGAACGTTCATGTATTTAAAGACCTGAGGAGGAGCTATGACCTCAGAAGAAGTTCATGTATTAAGACCTGAGGAGGAGCTCAGGACCACAGAAGAAACGTTCATGTCTTTAAGACCTGAGGAGGAGCTCATGAACATCAGAGAACGTTCATGTATTTAAGACCTGAGGAGGAGCTCAGGGACCACAGAGAACGTTCATAGTCTTTAAGACTGAGGAGGGCTCAAAATGACCACCCAGAGACGTTCATTGTAATTTAAGACCTGAGGAGGAGCTCATGACGCCAGAGAAAGTTCATGTATTTAACACCTGAGGAGGAGCTCAGGACCCCAGAGAGAGTTCATTGTAAACATCTGAGGAGACTGATGGACCACAGAGAACGTCATGGTCTTAGAATCCTGAGGAGGAGCTCATGACTCAGAGAATCGTTCATGTCTTGTAAACCAATGAGGAGGAGCTAATGACCTCAAGAACGTTCATGTGTTTAAGACCTGAGGAGGAGCTCATGAAACTCAGAGAACGTTCCACCCCATGTCTTAAAGACCTGAGGAGGGAGCTCAGGACGCACAGAGAACGTTCATAGTATTATAAGACCTGAGGAGGAAGCTCATGACCTCAGAGAACGTTCATGTATTTAAGACCTGGAGGAGGAGCTCATGACCTCAGAGAACGTTCATAGTATTAAGACCTGAGGAGGAGCTCAGGAAAACCTCAGAGAACGTTCATGTATTTAAAGACCCTGAGGAGAGCTCAGGACACAGAGAACCGTTCAATGTATTTAAGACCTGAGGAGAGCTCATGACCTCAGAACGTTCATAGGCGGTATTTTAAGACCTCTGAGAAGCTCATGACCAAAGAGAACGTTCATGTTTGACTCTGGGGGAGCTCAGGAACCACCAGAGAACAGTTCATGTTGTCTTTAAGACCTAGGAGAAGCTCAGGACCACAGAGACGTTCATTGTCTTTAAGACACTGAGGAGGAGCTCAAGGACCCTCAGAGAAACGTCATGGTATTAGAACTGAGGAGGAGCTCAAGATGACCACAGAGAACGTCATGCTTTAAGACCTGAGGAGAAGCTCAGACCACAGAGGAACGTCATGTCTTTAAGACCTGAGGAGGAGCTCGGACTCAGAGAAACGTTCATGACGTCTTTAAGACCTGAGGAGGAGCTTCAGGAACCTCAGAGAACGTTCATTGGTCTTTAAGACCTGAGGAGGAAGCTCAGGACCACAGAAGAACGTTCATGCGTCTTATTAGTACCTGTATTTGGAGGATGTTTCTTCTATACTCTATCTATGTTAGAATCTGATTTTATCTCTTCGTAATAGAGCAGGCTCAGACCCACCTTTTTAGTTTAGCTTTAAACTGATATTTACATTAACTTTATTTATCCTGTTTTTATTTCTATAAACATTATTTATTCTTTAGTTTCAACCTCTTTTTTATCTTGTGCTATTTCCACTTTTAGCCGAGGTTTTAGCTGTTATAGATTAATCTTTTATTTTGTATGTTCTCGACCAGTGTTCTCTCTCGGGAGTGCTGGTTGGCTGTGGCTGTGCGGGGCGCTCATCCTGTGGTGCCTGGATGGAGGTTGGACGTCTCTCCCACACCTTCTCCGTGGGCGCCCTGTGATTGGCGCTCTGTGTTGGGCTCTGGTTGGGGCTTCTGTGTTGGGGCTCCTGTGTTGTGGGCTCTGCGTTAGAGCTCTGTGTTGAGGCTCTTGTTTGCAGAAGCTCTGTGGTCTGCCATGGTGGTTAGAAGCCTCATGTGTTGGGGCTCTGAGGTGGGCTCTGTGTTGGGCTCTGTTTGGGCTCTGTGTTAGAGCTCTGTGTTGGGCTTCTGTGTGGGGCTCTTGTGTGGGCTTTCTCTGTTTGGGCTCTGTGTTGGCTCTGTGTTGAGGCTCTGTGTTAGAGCCTGTGTTGGGCTCTGTGTTGGTGCTCTGTGTTGGCTCTGTGTTCGGGCTCTGTGTTGGTTAGTGTTGGCCAGCTCCTGTGTTGGGGCCTGGTTGGCTCCTGTTTGGAGCTCTGTTGTTGGGCTCTGTTGGGCTCTGTGTTGGGCTCGTGTGTTGGGGCTCTGTTGTTGGGGCTCTGTGTAAGGCTTTGTGTTGGCTCTGTGTTGGGCTCTGTGTTGGGCTCTTGTGTTGGGGCTCTGTGTTGGGGCTCTGTGTTGGGCTCTGTGTTGAGGCTCTGTGTTGGCTCTTTGTGTTGGGAACTCTGTGTGAGGCTCTGTGTTTGGGAGCTCTGTGTTGGGTGCTCGTGTTGGGCCTTGTTGGGCTTCTGTGTTGGGGCTCTCTGTTGGGCTCCTGTGTTAGGCTCTGTGTTGGAGCTATGTGTTGAGGTATCTGTGTTGGGCTCTGTGTTGGGCTCTGTTTGGCTCTGTGTTGGGCTCCTGTGTTGGGCTTCTGTGTTGGCTCTGTGGTGGGCTCTGTGTGGGCTTCTGTGGTTAAGGCTCTGGTGTTGGGCCTCTGTGTTGGGGCCTCTGTGTTGGCTCTGTGGTTAGAGCTCCTGATGTTTGGGACTCTGTGTGGGCTCTGTGTTGGGCTCCTGTGTCTGGGCTCGTGTGTTGGGGCCTGTGTTGGGGGCTCGTGTTAGAGCTCTGTGTTGGGCGCCTGTGTTGGGCTCTGTTTGGGGCTCTGTGTAGAGCTCTGTGTTGGGCTCTGTGTTGGGCTCCTGTTGGGGCTATCCTGTGTTGGGGCTTACTGTGTTTAGAGCTCTGTGTTGGGCCTGTGTTGGGCCTGTGTTGGGGCTCTGTGTTAGAGCTCTGTGTTGGGATCTTGTGAGCTCTGTGTTGGGCTCATGTGGTTGGGGCTCTTGTGTTGGGGCTCTGTGTTGGGCTCTGTGTTGGAGCTCTGTGTTGGGCTCTGCTGTTAAGGTCTCTGTGTTTGGCTCTGTGTGGCTCTGTGTTGGGCTCATGTGTTGGGCTCTGTGTTGGGCTCTGTGTGGGCTCTGTGTTGAGGCCTGGGTGTTGGGCTCCTGTGTTGGGCCTCTGTGTTGGCTCTGTGTGGGCTCTGTGTTGGGCTCTGTGTATTGGGCTCGTGTTGGAGCTCTGTGTTGGGCCTGTTGTTAAGGCTCTGTGTTGGGCTCTGTGTTGGCTCTGTGTTGGGGCTAGCTTGTGTGTTGGGGCTCTGTGTTTGGGCTCGTGTTGGCCTCTGTGTTGGGGCTTGTGTTGAGGCTCTGTTTGGGACCCTGTTGGGCTTTGTGGGCTACTGTGTGGGGCTCTGTCGTTGGCTCCTGTGTTGGGCTGCTTGTGTTAAGGCTCCTGTGTTGGGCTCTGTGTTGGGCTCGTGTTGGGCTCTGTGTTGGGCTCTGTGTTGGGTCTGTGTTGGGGCTCTGTGTTGGGCTCTGTGTTGGGGCTCTGTGTTAGAGCTCTGTGTTGGGCTCTGTGTTTAGAGCTTCTGGTGTTGGGCTCTGTGTTGGCTCGGTGTTGGGGGGCTCTTGTGTTTGGGGCTCGTGTTGTTAAGCTCTTTGTGCCTTGGCTCTGTGTTTAGGGCTCGTGTTGGGCTCTGTGTTAGTAGCCTCATGTGTTGGGCTCTGTGTTGGGCTCCTGTGATTTGGGCCTGTGTTGGGCTCTGTGTTTGGGGCGCTCTGTGTTAGAGCTCTGTGTTAGAGCTCTGTGTTGGGCTCTGTGTTGGCTCTGTAGTTGGGGCTACTTGTTAGAGGTCTGTGTTGGGCTCTGTGTTGGGCTAATGTGTTGGCGCTCTGTGTTAGAGCTCTGTGTTGGGTTTTTTCTCTGATGTGGGCTACTGTGGTGGCTCTGTGTTTGGGCTCTGTGGGGCTCTGTGTGGGCCGTGTGTGAGCCTGTGTTGGGCTCTGTGTTGGGCTCTGTCGTTGGCCGCTACTGTGTTGGGCTCGTGTTGCGGCTCTCGTGTTGGGACTCACTGTGTTGGACTCCGTGTTAAGGCTCTGTGTTGAGGCTCTGTGTTAAGGCTCTGTGTTGGCTCTGTTGAGAGCTCTGTGTGGGCTCTGTGTTTGGCCTGTGTTTGGGCTCTGTGTTGGGGCTACTGTGTTGGGCTCTGTGTTGGGCTCTGTGTTGGAGCTCTGTGTTGGGCTTCTGTGTTGGGCTCTGTGTTAGAGCTCTGTGTTTGGGCTCTGTGTTGAGGCTCTGTGTTGGGCCTCTCTGTGTTGGTCTGTGTTGGGGAGCTTCTGATGTTGGAGCTCTGTGTTGGGCTCGTGTTGGGGGCTCGTGTTAGAGATCTGGTGGGCTCTGTGTTTGGCTCGTGTGTGGGGCCTGTGTTAGAGCTCCTTTGTTGGCTCTGTCCGTTGGGCTCGTGTTGGCAGCTCTGTGTTGGGGGTCTATGTGTTTGGGGCTCTGTGTTAGAGCTCTAATGTTGGCTCTGTGTTGGGCTCATGTGTTGGGCTGCTGTGTGGGCCTCTGTGTTGGGGCTCTGAGTGTCGAGGCTCGGTGTTTGGGCTCATGTGTTAGAGCTCTGTGTGGGCTTGTGTTAGAGCTCTGTTGGGGCTCTGTGTTGGGCTCTGTGTGTTGTGGTGCTCTGTGTTGGGGCTCTGTGTTGAGAGCCTGTGTTGGGCTCATGTGTTGGGCTCTGTTTGGGGCTCTGTGTTAAGAGCTCTGTGTTGGGCTCTGTGGTTGGCTTGTGTTGGGCTCTCTGTGTTGGGCTCTGTGTTAGAGCTCTGTGTGGGCTCTGTGTTGGGCTCGTGTGTTGGGCCTCTGTGGTTGGATCTTCTGTGTTGGGCTCTGTGTTGGGCTCTGTGTTGGGGCTTGTGTTGGGGCCTCTGTGTTGAGAGCTCGTGTTGGGCTCTGTGTTGAGGCTCTGTGTTGGGCCTCCTTGTGTTGGCTCTGTTTGAGGCTACTGCGTTGGGCTCTGGTGTTGTGGCGCTTCTGTGTTGGCTCTGTGTTGGGACTCTGTGGTTGGACTCTGTGTTGAGGGCTCTTGTTGGGCTCTCTGGTGTTTGGGCTCCTGTTGATTGGCTCTGTGTTGGGCTCTGTGCTGGGCGTCTGTGTTGGGGCTCTGTGTTGGAGCTCTGTGTTGGCTCCTGCTGTTGGGCTCTGTGTTAGAGCTCTGTGTTGGGGCTCTGTGTTGGGGGCTCTGTGGTTGAGGCTCTGTTTTGGGCTCTGTGTTGGGGCTTTGTGTTGGGGGGGGGCTCGTGTTGAGGCTCCTGGTGTTTGGGGCTCTGTGTTTGAGCTCTGTGTTGGAGCTCTGTGTTGAGGCTCTGTGTTTAGGCTTCTGTGTTGGGCTTCTGTGTTGGGGCTTTGTGTTTGGGGCTCTTGGTTGAGGCTCTGTGTGGGGCTCTGTGTTGAGCTCTGTGTTAGGGGCTCTGTGTTGGGGCTTTGTGTTGGGGGACTCTGTGTTGAGGCTCTGTGTTGGGGCTTTGTGTTTGGGGCTCTGTGGTTGGGGCTCTGTGTGGGCTTCCTGTGTTGGGGCTCTGTGTTGAAGGCTCTGTGTGGGGCTCCTGTGTTTGGGGCTCTGTGTTAAAGGCCTCTGTGTTGGGCTCTGTGTTTGGGCTCTGTGTTTGGGCTCTTGTGTTGGGGCTCTGTGTTGGGCTCTGTGTTGGAGCTCTGTGTTTTGGGCTCTGTGTTGGCTTGTGTTGGGCTCTGTGTTGGGGCTCTGTGTTGGGGCTCTGTGTTGGGCTCCTGTGTTGGGCCTCTGTGGTTGGGCTCTGTGTTGGGCTCTGTGTTGGGCAGTCTGTGTTGGGCCTCTGTGTATGTTGGCTGCTGGTGTTTTGGGCTCTGTGTTGGGGCTCTGTGTTTGGGGCCTCTGTGTTGGGGCTCTGTGTTGGGGCTCTGTGTTTGGGCTCTGTGATTGGGCTCTGGTGTTGGGGCTCTGTGTTTGGGGCTCTGTGTTGGCTCTGTGTTGGGCTCTGTGTTGGGGCTGTGTTGGGGCTCTGTGTTTGGTCCTGTGTTTGGGGCTTGTGGTTGGGGCTCTGTGTTGGGGCTTCTGTGGTTTAAGGCTCTGTGTTGGGGGCTGCTGTGTTGAGGCTTCTGTGTTGGGGCCTGTGTTGGGCTCTGTGTTGGGCTCTGTGTTGAGGCTCTGTGGTTGGGCTCTGTTGTTGGGGCTGCTTGTGTTGGGCTCTGTGGTTTGGGCTCTGTGTTGAGGCTCTGTGTTGGGATCTGTGTTGGGGCTCCTGTGTTGAAGGCTCTGTGTTGGGGGGCTCTCGTGTTAAGGCCTCTGTGTTGGGCTCGTGGTTGGGCGTCTGTGTGAGGTCTGTGTTGGCTCTGTGGTTTGGGGCTCTGTGGTTGGGGCTCTGTGTTGGGCTCTGTGTTGGGCTTCTGTGTTCGGAGGCTTTCTGTGTTGGGCTGCTGTGTTGGGCTCTGTGTTGAGGCTCTGTGTTGGGGCTCTGTGGTTTAGGCTCTGTGTTGGGCTCTGTGTTGAGGCTCTGTGTTGGGGCTCTGTGTTGGGCTCTGGTGTTTGGCCTGTGTTTGGGCCTGTGTTGGGGCTCTGTGTTGGGCTCTGTGTTGGGCTCTGTGTTGGGCCCTCTGTGTTGGGCTCTGTGTTGGGCTCTGTGTTGGGGACTCTGTGTTGGGGCTCTGGTGTTGGGCTCCTGTGTTGGGGCTCTGTGTTGGGGTCCTGTGTTGGGCCTGTGTTGAGTCTTGTTGGGGCTCTTGTGTTGGGCTCTGTGTTGGGGCTCTGTGTGAGGCTCTGTGTTGGGCTCTGTGTTGGGGCTCTGTGTTTGGCTCTGTGTTGGGCTCTGTGTTGGGGCTCTGTGTTGGGCTCTGTGTTGGGCTCTGTGTTGGGGCTCTGTGTTTGGGGCTCTTGTGTATAGGGCTCTGTGTTGGGCTCTGTGTTTGGGCTCTGTGTTTGGGGCTCTGTTGTTGGGCTCTGGTGTTGAGGCTCTGTGTTGGGGGGCTCTGTGTTAGAGTCTGTGTTGGGGCTCTGTGTTTAGAGCTCTGTGTTGGGGGCTCCTGTGTTGGGCTCTGTGTTAGAAGCTCTGTGTTGGGGCTCTGTGTTAGGGCTACTGTTTGTTGGGCTCTGTGTGAGGCTTCTGTGTTGGGGCTCTGTGTTAGAGCTCTGTTGTTGGGCTCTGGTGGGCTCTGTGTTGGGCTCTGTGGTTGGGGCTCTGTGTTGGCCTTGTGTTGGGGCCTCTGTGTTGGGGCTCTGTGTTAGAGCTCTGTGTTGGCCCTCTGTGTTTGGGGCTCTGTGTTTGGGGCTCCTGTGGTTGAGCCTGTGTTGGGGCTTCTGTGTTAGAGCTCTGTGTTGGGGCTCTGTGTTTGGGCTCTGTGTTGGGCTCTGTTGTTTGGGGCTCTGTTGTTGGGGCTCTGGTGGTTGAGGCTCTGTGTTGGGCTCTGTGTGGGGCTCTCTGTGTTGGGGCTCTGTGGTTGGGCTTCTGTGTTAGAGCTCTGTGTTTGGGGCTCTGTGTTGGCCTCTGTGTTGGGCTCTGTGTTGGGGCTCGTGTTGGGCTTGTGTTTGGGGCTCTTGTGTTGGGGCTCTGTGTTGGGGCTTCTGTGTTGGGCTCTGTGTTTGGGGCTCTGTGTGGGCTTCTGTGTTAAGCCTCTGTGTTGGGGCTCTGTGTTTGGGCTCTGTGGTTTGAGGCTCTGTGTTGGGCTCTGGTGGGTTGGGGCTCTGTGTTTAGAGCTCTGTGTTGGGGCTCTGTGTTGGGCTCTGTGTTGGGGCTTCTGTTGTTAGAGCTCTGTGTTGAGGCTCTGTGTTGGGGGCTCTGTGTTGGGCTCTGTGTTGGAGCTCTTGTGTTGGGGCTCTGTGTTGGGCTCTGTGTTGGAGGCTCTGTGTTGGGCTCTGTGTTGGGCCTCCTGTGTTGGGGCTCTGTTTAAGGCTCTGTGTTAGGCTCTGTGTTGGGGCCTCTGTGTTGGGGCTCTGTGTTAGAGCTCTGTGTTGGGGCCTCTGTGTTGGGCTCTTGTGTTGGGCTCTGGTGTTGGGCTCTGTGTTGGGCTCTGTGTTGGGCTCTGTGTTGGGTCTGTGTTGGGGCTCTGTGTTGGGCTCTGTGTTGGGGCTCTGTGTTAGAGCTCTGTGTTGGGGACTCTGTGTTGGGCTCTGTGTTGGGGCTCTGTGTTGGAGCTCTGTGTTGGGCTCTGTGTGGGGCTCTGTGTTGAGGCTCTGGTGTTGGGGATCTGTGTTAAGGCTCTGTGTTAAGGCTCTGTGTTTTGGGCTGCTTGTGTTGGGGCTCTGTGTTGAGGCCTCTGTGTTGGGGCTCCTGTGTTGGAGCTCTGTGTTTTGGGCTCTGTGTAGGCTCTGTGGTTGGGGATCTTGTGTTTGGGCTCTGTGTTGGGGCTTGTGTTGGGCCTGCTGGGTTGAGGCTCTGTGGTTGGGGCTCTGTGTGGGGCTCTTGTGTTGAGGCCTCTGTGTTGGGGCTCTGTGTTAAGGCTCTGTGTTTAAGGCTCTGTGTTGGGCTCTGTGTTGAGGCTACTGTGTTGGGGATCTGTGGTGGGCTCTGTGTTTGGGCTCTGTGTTGGCTCTGTGTTTGAGGCTTTCTCTTCTGTGTTTGGGGATCTGTGTTGAGGCTCTGTGTTGGGGATCTGTGTTAAGGCTCTGTGGTTGGGCTCTGTGTTGGGCTCTGTGTTGGGGCCTCTGCTGTTGGGGCCTCTGTGTTGGGCTCTGTGTTGAGGCCTCTGTGGTTGGGCTCTGTGTTAAAGGCTCTGGTTGGGCTCTGTGTTTAAGGCTCTGTGGTTGGGCTCTGTGTTGAGGCTCTGTGTTGGGGCCTTTCTGTGTTGGGGCTTCTGTGTTGGGCTCGTGTTGGGCTCTGTGTTGGGGATCTTGTGTTAAGCTCTGTGTTAAGGCTCTGTGTTGGCTCTGTGTTTGGGGCTCCTGTGTTGGGCTCTGTGTTAAGGCTCTGTGTTGGGCTCTGGTGTTGGGCTCTGTGTTGAGGCTGCTGTGTTGGGGCTCTGTGGTTGGGGCCTGTGTGAGGCTCTGGTGTTGGGCTCTGTGTTGGGGCTCTGGTGTTGAGGCTCTGTGTTGGGCTCTGGTGTTAAGGCTCTGTGTTGGCCTGTGTTGAGCTTCTTGTGTTAAGGCTCTGTGTTAAGCTCTGTGTGGGCTCTGTGGTTTGGGCTCCTGTGTTGGGGCTCTGTGTTGGGCTCTGTTGTTGGGGCTCTGTGTTGGGGCTCTTTGTGTTGGGGCTCTGTGTTGGGCTCTGTGTTGGCTCTGTGTTGGAGGCTCGTGGTTAAGGCTCTTCTGTGTTAAGGCTCTGTGTTTGGGGCTCTGTGTTGGGCTCTGTGTTGGCCTCTGTGTTGGGGCCTCTGTGTTGGGCTCTGTGTTGGGGCTCTGTTTGGGGCTTCTTGTTTGGTGCTCTGTGTTAAGGCTCTGTTTGTTTTGGGGCTCTGTGTTGGGCTCTGGTGTTGGCCTCCTGTGTTGGGCTCTGTGTTGGGCTTCTGTGTTTGGGCTCTGTGTTAAGGCTTCTTGTTGGGGCTCTTGTTGTTGGGGCTCTGTTGTTTGGGGCTCATGTGTTGGGGCTCTGTGTTGGGCTCTGGGTGATTGGCGCCTGTGTTGGCCTCTGTGTTGGGCTCTGTGTTGGGCTCTGTGTTGGGCTCTGTGTTAAGGCTCTGTGTTTGGGGCTCCTGTGTTGGGGCTCTGTGTTTTGGGGCTCTGTGTTGGGGCTCTGATGTTGGGGCTTCGTGTTGGCTCTTGTTGAGCTCGTGTTTGGGCTCTGTGTTTGGGGCTCTGTGTTGTAGGCTCTGTGTTGGGCTCTGTGTTGAGGCTCTGTGTTGGGGGCTTCTGTGTTGGGGCTCTGTTTGAGGCTCTTGTTGTTGGGCTTCTGTGTTGGGCCTCTGTGTTGGGGCTCTGTGGTTGGGGCTCTGTGTTGAGGCTCCTGTTTTGGGCTCTGGTGTTTGGGGCTCTGTGTTGGGCTCTGTGTTGGGCTCTGTGTTGGGGCTTGTGTTGGGCTCTGTGTTGGGCTCTGTGTTGGGCTCTGTTTGGGGCCTCTGTGTTGGGGCTCTTGTTAGGCTCTGTGATTGGGGCTCTGTGTTTGGGGGCTCTGTTTGGGCGCTTCTGTTTAAAGGCTCTGTGTTGGGGCTCTGTGTTGGCTCTGTGTTGGGGCCTGTGGTTGAGGCTCTGTGTTTTGGGGCTCCTGTGTTGGGGCTCTGTGTTGAGGCTCTGTGTTGGGGCTCTGTGTTGGGGCTCTGTGTTGAGGCTCTGTGTTAAGGCTCTGTGTTGGGGGACTTCTGTGTTGGGGCTCTGTGTTGGGGCTCTGTGTTGAGTGCTCGTGATTAAGGCTCTGTGTTGGGCTCTGGTGTTGGAGCTCTGTGTGGCTCTGTGTTGAGCTCTGTGTTGGGAGCTTCTTGTGTTGAGCTCTGTGTTGGAGCTCTGTGTTGGGCTCTGTGGTTGGCAGCTATGTGTTGGAGCTCTTGTTGTGTTGGGCTCTGTGTTTGGGCCTCTGTGTTTGGGCTCTGTGTTGGGGCTCTGTTTGGCTCTGTGTTGGGGCCTTCTGTGTTGGGGCCTGTGTTGGGGCTCTGTGTTGGAGCTCTGTGTTGGGCGCTCACTGTGTTGGGCTCTGTTTTGGAGCTCGTGTGTTGGGGCTCTGTGGTTCGGGGCATCTGTGTTGAGCGCTCTGTGTGAGCTCTGTGTTGGGGCTCTGTGTTGGGCCTCTGTGTTTGGGGCTCCTGTGTTGGGGCTCTGTTGTTGGGCTCTGTGTTGGGGCTCTGTGTTGGGGCTCTGTGTTTGGGGCTCTGTGTGGGGCCTCTGTGTTGGGCTCCCTGTGTTATGAGGGCTACTGTGTTGAGCTTCTGGTGTTGGGGCTCTGTGTTTGGGCTTGTGTTTTGGGGCCTTCTGATGTTGGGGGTCTCTGGTTGTTGGGGCTCTGGTGTTGGCTCGGGTTCGTGTTGAGGGGCTCTTGTGTTGAGGCTCGGTGTTGGGACG